>JAAAXO010000211.1:0-40460 GCA_011799875.1 Thinopyrum elongatum | reverse complement strand
TACGAGATTGAGTCTAGATAGATCCGAATTTTGTTTTTTTTTTCTTCTCTCTTTTTTTTTCACACTTTTTTCTTTTTCTTTCTCTCTTTTTTCTCTCTCCCTCTTTTCAAAACAAACTAGATAAGATGTAGATTGGATCAAGCACAGATGTGAACGACCTCAACTATGATTATGACAATGAACAGTGGTAGCATGATGTGGAAATTGATGGATGGGATGGTGGACAGCGGAAGGAATAACGATGCAGCGGCGGCGTGACTAATGTGAACAGAACTCGAAACTCTAAACGAACTAGACACTAAGACCAGCAACTGAACACGACGATGCAACCGATAATTCAATAATGCAAACAATGAAAAGAAAATTGCAAAGGCTCAGACTGGCTTGGACAAAGGATGAATAGATCTAACTTTTTTTTTGGCTTTTTCTTTGGACAATAGGTAAGAAAATAAATCTAATCTAGGGATAACTGGAAATTCTCACCGAGCAACCTGAAAACTGATACCACTTGATAGAGGAAGGGGTGTCCCGATCTTTCGATGAGATGATAGCTATCGATTTGGTGGAGTCGACTTTGACGATCCGACTACAAACGTGCACGACGTTGCGCCTTAGCAATCGCTAAACCAATCTCCCGAGGTTACTGACGATGCTGGAAGCACGATCAGCCTGACCACGAAGGTCTATTCCTGCACGCAATCGAAGAACAAGCAAGAATATGATAATGCAATCTGAATATTGCGAATATAGATGAAGTATTGATAAAGGTGGGGATCCGAAAGCGGTCTTGGTCTGGTCGTTGGACACAAACGAAGTACACGAAGTTGCAATGGCTAACTTTTAACTAAACAAATCCCAAGGAAAAAGCTACTAGACGGATCTACTTATATAGGAGTAAGGGGTGGCGGCCAAGGAGGTGGGAGGACGTCCCAAGGCAGCCTAAAACTAACCCTAGGTCGTACAAGGCTCATGGGCCCAAGTGGAGGTGATGCAACACCTTTGGACTTATAGTTTGACTCGGATTCTGCTGCAGCGTCAGATTGTTTCATTGATAACTCAACGCTCCGGACGAATTTTAAGGTGAATCCAATTGGGTTGGAAAGAGCACGAAATCTACTTTCCAACAAAAAAAGAATCACCCAATTCGGAGTCCGTATGAAAAAGTTCTTGGCGTTTTGAGTCAGGTATGTCTGTGCAGTCCGAATCCGAATCCAGAACGTGAGAGACTTGGACTCTATCTTATCTTGGCCCAAAAGTGACGTGAGAGGACTTTTTGAACAGCAACTAAACTTCTCTTTTTCCCTTATCTTCATATGTGAATTGTACAAATGTCCCATACACCTGCAATTAGACATGGCACAAAAGTTTGTGAAGTATTTTTGTTGTGGATGACACAAATAAATTATTGCATAGTTTGCATTAGAAATCACCTCACAAATATACATGTATGCAATATTTTTGGTCGTATCCAAGGTAGTCATGTCCTCATCAACGCGCTCGCCGGCCCTCGCTTACATCACCGACAGTGCACGCTACCCGGCCATCTGCATCTCCTTTGTCTGCGTTCAAAGGGTCCGTAGCCCACTATCCCGAGGGCATAACGAGCGCCTCATAATCCTTCGTTAATTTAATCACCTAATTAAGTGGTTAATTACCGCAGCTCTTTAAACGGCTCATTAACCGGTTAATTACTGCAGCACATCAAGCGTCTCATTAAGCAATTAATTACTGCAGCCAAAACTTCTGCGGTTCCTACGCCAGTTAATTGTGCATGCATGCATAACCATCCCTGGTCTTTAATCCTTGCAAAATAGCATCCGTGCAGGGACACTTTAGTCCAGCAAAACAATATTCGTGGCTATGCTTACTACTAACTTGCAGGGTCACTCGTCCGTCATGGTCCCCGGACAGCAGTTCACTCGGACGGACGTTTCGTTTCAAGCGACTAACACGACGACATGCAGATAAGTTTTTTATATTCATATATAACTAAACGTTCGTGTTTATTCGGATAAAGCTCGCACTCGAACTACTGATATGCAGGTTAACTCAGATGAAATTTGCGTCCAGGCGACTAACATGCAGTGACTCGGCCGCCCCGCACGCCGTCACTCTGCTGGACACATCTTCGTCAACTTACCTGGCTCGACCACTCTGCGCGTCGCCACTCGATGAGACACAACTGCATCAATCGACCGCTTCGTGCGTCGCCACTCGATGAGACACAACTGGATCACTCGGCCGCTCCGCGCGTCGCCACTCGATGAGACACTGGACCGCCCGCGCGTTGTCGTCACTCGGATGTCCCGTGCATCACCACTCCATGAGACGCGTCTACATCACTCGGTCGCCCCGTGCGTCGCCACTCGGTTGGGCTGGGCCTCACCCGGAATTTCTGCGGCGAATCGATCCGGTCGATTGCCCACTATTCCTTTCCGAAAGGACATACGTCAGTCCGTCTGACCACCCTCCGCGGGGACCCGTGCACTCGGACACGTAAAACACCAGACTGAAGTCATCTTCAGACCATCCTCCGTGGGGACCCATGCACTCGGACACGTAAAACACCCGACTGAAGTCAGCTTCAGGATCGCTATGAGATGAGCTTGACGCCCCTCCGCGGGTTAACTTGGCCCTTCTTCTAGGCTCCAAGGCGTCACTCTCATAAACTTGGACTCGAAGGTGGCATGTGTTGGTGATAGAGGCGAGGGTGTCCCGATCTTTCGATGAGATGATAGCTATCGTTTTTGGTGGAGTAGATTTTGACGATCCGACTACGAACGTGCGAGGACGTCGCGCCTTAGCAATCGCTAAACCAACTCCGAGAGGTTATTGACCTCGCCGGAGCACAATCAACCTGACCACGAGGGTCTATCTCCTGCAAGCAAACGAAGAACAAGCAAGAAACTAAGATTTGCAATCTGGATATTGCGAATATAAGATGAAAGCTTTATTGATCAAGGTGGGGTTCTGTGACGTCTTGGTCTGGTCGTTGAACACAAACGAAGTACGCGAAGTTGCAGCTATGGCGAACTTTTAATCTAAACAAAACCCAAGGAAAAAGTTACTAGATGGATCTACTTATATAGGAGTAAGGGGTGGCGGCCAAGGAGGTGGGAGGACGTCCCAAGGCAGCCTAAAACTAACCCTAGGTCGTACAAGGCTCATGGGCCCAAGTGGAGGTGATGCAACACCTTTGGACTTGTAGTTTGACTCGGATTCTGCTACAGCGTCAGATTGTTTCGTCGATAACTCATAGCTCCGGATGAATTTTAAGATGAATCCAATTGGGTTGGAAAGAGCACGAAATCTAATTTCCAACAAAAAAAGAATCACCCAATTCGGAGTCCGTATGAAAAAGTTCTTGGCGTTTTGAGTCAGGTATGTCTGTGCAGTCCGAATCCGAATCCAGAACGTGAGAGACTTGGACTCTATCTTATCTTGGCCCAAAAGTGACGTGAGAGGACTTTTTGAACAGCAACTAAACTTCTCTTTTTCCCTTATCTTCATATGTGAATTGTACAAATGTCCCATACACCTGCAATTAGACATGGCACAAAAGTTTGTGAAGTATTTTTGTTGTGGATGACACAAATAAATTATTGCATAGTTTGCATTAGAAATCACCTCACAAATATACAAGTATGCAATATTTTTGGTCGTATCCAAGGTAGTCATGTCCTCATCAGTTGGTGTTCCCCCGGGATAAAGAGTGGCCTCTCTCCGGAGAGTCAGTCCACGCGCTAGCCTTGCCAGTCGAGTTTCATGGCACGTCCGCATTGGACCACTAGTCTATCTCCTCTGGGAGACATACGAGTGCCACCAAGTTTTTCCTCGCGGTCAACAAACCCCAATCAGTCAGGAAGCACGTCCACACGGACAAATACCCCTTTCATGCAAAAGGGTGAAAACGACGCTCCTCTACGGATACACTTGGCCCTTCTTCTAGGCTCCAAGGCGTCAGTTTCATGAACTTGGACTCGTAGATGGCCTACGCTGGCGTTCCCCCGGGATAATGAGTGGCATCTCTCCGAAGAATCAGACCACGCGCCGGCGTCGTCACTCGAGTTTTTATGGCATGTTCACACTCGGACCTCAAGTCTATCTCTTCCGAGAGACATATGAATGCCACCAAGTTTTGCTCGGCGATCAACAACATCCGATCATTCCGAGAACCTTTTAGTCCTCACCACTCGGTCGCCCCGCGCATCGCCATTGGTTGGACACATCCTTACCACTCGGCTGCCCCGTGCGTCGCCACTCGGTGAGACACATCTACATCAATCGGCTGCCCCACGCATCGCCATCGGTTGAACACATCTTCACCACTCGGCCACTCGCGCGCCTTCAGACAGTTAAGTCATTCTACATGCACTGCATTCTGTTATTTCCATGTTCCCGAGTATCCTGTAATTCACACATCACGTTCACTCGGAGGCCACACCACCGAGTGTACCTCTACGCTTCGTTGCTTATTTTCATGTACTTGCTTACTACTGGTTATTTGACTCCCGAGTCCAACTTACATTCTAACGCATACGTCACTCACGAACACCATGTGTTCTTCATTTCGAGTTTGCATCGGTCCTCGGGGGCTGCAACTCAGTCGGAACACTACACTTCCGTTTTATTTGAGACAGTACTCCAACGAGTTCAGTCGGATCCTTCACTTCGACAAGTTCGAACGGATCCTTCGCTGTTTCAGACTCTTGCTGGTTAACCAGCAAGCCCCTTGCACTCCCAGCGAGTGTCTATGGGTGTTATTCACACAAATTATTTCAGCACACATCAAATTACCTTGATAAATTATTACGTTGGCTTGTGCTATTTTTCATGCACAAGTTACGCGATCACTCGACGGCACTGTGCGTCAACTTCATCGCTACTCGGACTCGGTCACCGTTTCGATCTTAGCGCACCGCAACACCGACCTTGTCGCTCTGTGGACTTCGAACACATCCGGCCGACCCCTCCGTGGAGCCTTCTTCATCGTATCAACAACATAGACCTCATCGTCTCGTTGGGCATGAGACAGATAAATCTCTTTTATAATCAAACTGCAGACTTCACTCCTTTGCAAGTTTGCCTCTTTCGAGCATCACTCGGAAGCTCCTCCTCACCTTTACCCGAGTCCGACTCGATGAATTACAATTTATCCATTCAAAACTATATTAATCGTGTTCCGAAAGGACCGCGGTCGAAGCCTATAGTATGCTCGGGGGCTACGCCGCACTCGGAGGCTGCAGTTCATTCGGAATGACACTCTCCTGAGTGGTCGAGTACTTCATCACCAGTCAGATCCTTCACTTTAAACAAATGCATCCGACCCGCCACTTTGACAAGTTACATAATCACTCACACGCTCTGCGCGCCATCTTCGTTCCTACTCAGGCTCAGTTCTTGATAGAGGCGAGGGTGTCCCGATCTTTCGATGAGATGATAGCTATCGTTTTTGGTGGAGTAGATTTTGACGATCCGACTACGAACGTGCGAGGACGTCGCGCCTTAGCAATCGCTAAACCAACTCCGAGAGGTTATTGACCTCGCCGGAGCACAATCAACCTGACCACGAGGGTCTATCTCCTGCAAGCAAACGAAGAACAAGCAAGAAACTAAGATTTGCAATCTGGATATTGCGAATATAAGATGAAAGCTTTATTGATCAAGGTGGGGTTCTGTGACGTCTTGGTCTGGTCGTTGAACACAAACGAAGTACGCGAAGTTGCAGCTATGGCGAACTTTTAATCTAAACAAAACCCAAAGTCTAAACGGTGCCCTAAGGGCTGTATATATGGAGGAAGAGGAGGGGATTTCGTGGCCCTTGAAGGAGGGGTCCGAAACCAACCCTATCTCTTGTTTCCCTACACATACGGACTCTAAAAACAGCCTATACTCAAGTATTTCGAAATTACATGGGCCTGGCCCAATAATAAGGTGACGCAGCACCTATAATAGCCTCTGGACGAAATTTATGAAGTGACATCTTGTATATTTCGTCCAAGGCTTCCTGCACTCATTATGGTGGCTTCAAAGTCCTGAAATCATCACTTGTAACTTCGTTCTTGTTCCCCTTGTGCATGCCATCATCTCCATGCTTGAACTTGCTCCAAGGTTCCTCTTTCTTGTCCAAGCTAGGCCCTTCATTTGTAAGCAAAACAAATGTATCCAATTTAGGCAGCATCATATTCTCATGAACTTTAGAGTCATTACCAAGAAACGAAAGTACCTGATATTTTAATTGGCGTGCGCGAGCTCTAGTAATTGGTCCAGTATGTATAGAAGCAGGGGCTGTGGGTGTAACAATGGTATTGATGTCCTCATCATCCTCCCCTTCTTGAAATGAAGTCGTCCTCGACGGAAGCTCATCTTCCTCACCCAAATAAGGCTTCAGATCTGCAATGTTAAAAGTGGGACTAACCCCAAAATCTGCAGGCAGCTCAAGTTTATATGCATTATCATTTATTTTCTCTAACACCTTAAAAGGACCATCAGCACGTGGCATTAGCTTTGATTTGCGCAAATCAGGAAATCTATCCTTACGCAAATGTAACCAAACAAGATCTCCAGGTGCAAAAACAACATGTTTTCTACCCTTATCTCCAGCAAGTTTATATTTAGCATTCATACGCTCAATGTTCTCCTTAGTTAACTCATGCATTTTTAAGATCAATTCAGCACGTTGTTTAGCATCAAAATTAACCTTCTCCGAAGATGGAAGAGGCAACAAATCAATTGGTGCACGAGGAATGCATAGCTTGTTAGCACGAAACACAAATCCATCGTTAACGACGAACTTGTTCCATGTTCTCCCTTCCTTACAATTCTGCAATACATCTTTAAATTCAGCATCATGCACATATTGATCTTTGATGGTCTCCAAACCAAATATTTTAAAGTCAAGTTGTGAAAGCATAGTATAACGACGAGACAATGCATCAGCAATAACATTTTCTTTACCCTTCTTGTGTTTAATGACATAAGGGAAAGTCTCAATGAATTCAACCCATTTAGCATGTCTACGGTTCAGTTTGGCTTGACTTTTAATATGTTTCAAAGATTCATGATCAGAATGAATAACAAATTCTTTGGGCCATAAATAATGTTGCCATGTTTCCAAAGTCCGAACAAGAGCATATAATTCCTTATCATAAGTAGAGTAATTCAGACTAGGCCCACTCAATTTTTCAGAAAAGTATGCAACAGGTTTGCCATCTTGTAATAACAAACCTCCTAATCCAATTCCACTAGCATCACATTCAAGCTCAAAAGTCTTATTAAAATCAGGAAGTTGGAGTAAAGGAGCATGTGTTAACTTATCTTTCAACACCGTGAAGGCTTCTTCCTGTGCGGTACCCCAATCAAAAGGCGCGTCCTTCTTTGTAAGCTCGTTGAGAGGTGCAGCAATGGTACTGAAATCTCTCACAAAACGCCTATAGAAACCAGCGAGGCCAAGGAAACTCCTCACTTGTGTGACCGTTTTGGGCTGCGGCCAACTCTCAATAGCTTCAATCTTGGCTTTATCAACTTCAATTCCCTGTGGAGTAACAACATAGCCAAGAAAAGATACTCGGTCGGTGCAAAAGGTGCACTTCCCAAGGTTACCAAACAAACGTGCATCACGTAGAGCAATAAAAACAACACGTAAATGTTCCAAATGTTCCTCCAAAGATCTGCTATAAATCAATATATCATCGAAGTAAACTACCACAAATCGTCCAATGAAAGCACGTAAAACTTCGTTCATTAATCTCATGAAAGTACTAGGTGCATTAGTTAACCCAAAAGGCATGACTAACCACTCATATAAACCGAACTTAGTTTTAAATGCTGTTTTCCATTCATCTCCCAATTTCATACGAATTTGATGGTATCCACTACTCAAATCAACTTTGGAGAATATTGTAGAGCCACTCAATTCATCAAGCATATCATCTAGCCTAGGAATAGGATGACGATAACGAATAGTAATATTATTAATGCCTCTACAATCAACACACATACGCGACGTACCATCCTGTTTTGGCACTAGTATAATAGGAACAGCACAAGGACTAAGAGATTCGCGTATATAACCTTTGTCGAGCAGCTCCTGTACTTGACGCATAATCTCCTTCGTCTCCTCTGGATTGGTACGGTATGGCGCACGGTTTGGCAACGAAGCACCGGGAATTAAGTCAATCTGATGCTCAATCCCGCGAATAGGTGGTAATCCCGGTGGCACGTCTTGTGGAAAGACGTCAGCGAACTCCTGCAAAATGTTAGTGACCGCAGGAGGCAAAGAGGAAGGCACGTCCTCGAATGAAAATAACGCCTCTTTGCACACAAAAGCATAGCAAACAGAATTGCTGAAATCTAGCTCATCAATATCAGATTTGGTGGCAAGTAAGCATGCACTTTTCAATTTAATTTCAGAAGCAACACTAGATGGTTTATTATTAGGCTTCATTTGTTGCTCAAATTCTTTTGCCACAATCTGATTTTCACTCTTATTTTTCTCCTGCTTTGCCATACTAGCTCTATTAATATCATCTTTCAAAATAGAATCAGGAGTCATAGGAAGCAAAGTAATATGTTTATCCTTATGAACAAGAGTATACTGATTGTTTCTACCATGGTGTACAGAATTTTTATCAAATTGCCATGGTCTACCAAGTAATAATGAACATGCTTGCATGGGTACCACATCACAATCAACATAATCAGCATATGTAGAGATACTAAAATGCACACGAACAGTACGTGTTACCTTAACCTTGGCGCTGTTGTTGAACCATTGGATATAGTAAGGATGTGGATGTGGTCTTGTGGTGAGAGATAGCTTCTCCACCATCTCCATGCTAGCCAAGTTGTTGCAGCTCCCTCCATCTATGATGACGCGAACAGAACGTTCCTTCACAACTCCCTTTGTATGGAACAAATTATGCCTCTGATTTTGCTCAGCTTGTGTGACCTGCACACTCAAAACACGTTGAGCAACTAGACATTCATACCTGTCAGCGTCTTCAGGAGCCATGTATTGCGTCTCATGATCAGAATCATCTCCACCGTGTTCTTCACTTGTAATAAGAGCCAAAGTCTCCTCATCATAATCACTAGCGGACTCATACCCACCATCCTCAGTAGCAATCATAACACGCGGAGATTGGCATTCTCTCGCATAATGACCTCTTCCCTTACAACGACGACAAATAATATCATGTGTGTGCCCTGTTGATGCCATAGATGAAGAAGAGCTCTGGGCAGGCCCAGAAGGTGTACTCTTGGCAGATGGTGGTGGTGGTGCCTGTTTTCTTGTATCTCGGTTGGAATTGGCGGCTGAAGTTAGTGGTGCCGCAGTAGGACGTGTGGGAGTAGAGGAGGCACGCGGTGTCCATGATGAAGATCGACCTGCAGAAAAATTAGTTCGCGCCAATGCCTGTCGATCCTGCACTTCACGTTCAGCTTTACAAGCAAGATGGAATAAACGAGTGATATTATTATACTCCTTATACTCAAGAATGGTCTGAATCTCTCTATTTAATCCACCCATGAAACGTGCAAGCATAACTTCATTCTCCTCAACAATACCACATCTAATCATGCCAGTTTGTAATTCCTGATAATATTCTTCTACAGAATTTTTTCCTTGTCTTAAGCGCTGCAATTTTTGAAGTAATTCACGTTGATAATATGGTGGAACCCAACGAGTACGCATAGCAGTTTTCAAAGCAGCCCACGTAGCTGGAATAGGATATAATCTACAATGTTCAGACCACCATACACATGCAAAACTAGTGAAAGCACAAACAGCAGCAGCAACACGTCGTTCCTCGGGATATTGTAAACATGTAAAACGTTGTTCAGTTTCTAACTCCCAAGTAAGATATATATCAGGAACATATCTACCCTCGAATGGTGGAATATTCAATATTAATTTAGGAAGATGGTCATGATCTCGTACCTGAAGTGGTGGTGCAGACCTACCATTGCGATGATTTTGATCAACCTCATCCTCATAATCGCCCGCGTAATCATCCTCCTCCTCGGCACCAGCAGCAGCAGGAGCAGGAGCCAAAGAAGCATCAACAGTAGGTACAGCAGCACCAGAAGTTTGGCCATCCTCAAGAGGAACACGCTTCGCTCGTCCGAACTGATTTGGAAGGGGGCGTTGTTGTTGTCGTTGCAGAGGTGCGACAGGTGCAGCCGGTGGTGGTTGGGGAAGACGCGTAAGCAATTCATTAAACTTGTTATCCAGCTTTGTCTCGAACGACTTCTCCATGCCATCTATCTTCTCCATGGCCTCTTCAAATCTGTTTAGCACATCTCCCACCTGGCCACTCATCATTTGCTGAAATTTATCATGCAACTCCTTGTTCGTCATGTTCTCCCAGTCAATCTCGTCGGCTTGTGATCCTGCCATGGTTAGCAGCAATAGAAACACACAAGAATATGATCCTACAGACTACTAGAAAGTGGTGGTGGTGTGGTGTGGTGTCACAAATACGTCAAGCAAATCTCAAATTCTTACCAGTTCTTACCCAGCAGCAGGTGGTGATCGGCAACCTTTGTAGTCAAAACTCTCAGAGCTTGGACAGAGCGATTGCCAGGTGGTGTCAAACGCACGATGTAGATGTATGTGGAGCTGGGAAGGCTTATGATATGGTAGCAAAAAGGGTCAGCAATAATCAATTCAGAGATGCAATGTTGAATAAACTCTCAACGACGGTACTGTGCTGGTCCTAGGCTAGACCGTGCTAGAGACGCGAGCCTAGAACACTAACAAAAATCACGGCGCTTGATAGAGGCGAGGGTGTCCCGATCTTTCGATGAGATGATAGCTATCGTTTTTGGTGGAGTAGACTTTGACGATCCGACTATGAACGTGCGAGGACGTCGCGCCTTAGCAATCGCTAAACCAACTCCGAGAGGTTATTGACCACGCCGGAGCACAATCAACCTGACCACGAGGGTCTATCTCCTGCAAGCAAACGAAGAACAAGCAAGAAACTAAGATTTGCAATCTGGATATTGCGAATATAAGATGAAAGCTTTATTGATCAAGGTGGGGTTCTGTGACGTCTTGGTCTGGTCGTTGAACACAAACGAAGTACGCGAAGTTGCAGCTAGGGCGAACTTTTAATCTAAACAAAACCCAAAGTCTAAACGGTGCCCTAAGGGCTGTATATATGGAGGAAGAGGAGGGGATTTCGTGGCCCTTGAAGGAGGGGTCCGAAACCAACCCTATCTCTTGTTTCCCCACACATACGGACTCTAAAAACAGCCTATACTCAAGTATTTCGAAATTACATGGGCCTGGCCCAATAATAAGGTGACGCAGCACCTATAATAGCCTCTGGACGAAATTTATGAAGTGACATCTTGTATATTTCGTCCAAGGCTTCCTGCACTCATTATGGTGGCTTCAAAGTCCTGAAATCATCACTTGTAACTCCGTTCTTGTTCCCCTTGTGCATGCCATCATCTCCATGCTTGAACTTGCTCCAAGGTTCCTCTTTCTTGTCCAAGCTAGGCCCTTCATTTGTAAGCAAAACAAATGTATCCAATTTAGGCAGCATCATATTCTCATTAACTTTAGAATCATTACCAAGAAACGAAAGTACCTGATATTTTAATTGACGTGCGCGAGCTCTAGTAATTGGTCCAGTATGTATAGAAGCAGGGGCTGTGGGTGTAACAATGGTATTAATGTCCTCATCATCCTCCCCTTCTTGAAATGAAGTCGTCCTCGACGGAAGCTCATCTTCCTCACCCAAATAAGGCTTCAGATCTGCAATGTTAAAAGTGGGACTAACCCCAAAATCTGCAGGCAGCTCAAGTTTATATGCATTATCATTTATTTTCTCTAACACCTTAAAAGGACCATCAGCACGTGGCATTAGCTTTGATTTGCGCAAATCAGGAAATCTATCCTTACGCAAATGTAACCAAACAAGATCTCCAGGTGCAAACACAACATGTTTTCTACCCTTATCTCCAGCAAGTTTATATTTAGCATTCATACGCTCAATGTTCTCCTTAGTTAACTCATGCATTTTTAAGATCAATTCAGCACGTTGTTTAGCATCAAAATTAACCTTCTCCGAAGATGGAAGAGGCCACAAATCAATTGGTGCACGAGGAAGGAAACCATACACAATTTCAAAAGGACACATCTTAGTAGTAGAATGCAATGAACGATTATAAGCAAATTCAATATGAGGCAAGCATTCTTCCCACATTTTCTTGTTATTCTTCAAAACAGCCCTAAGCATAGTAGACAATGTTCTATTGACTACTTCAGTTTGTCCATCAGTTTGGGGGTGACATGTAGTACTAAAAAGCAGTTTAGTCCCCAACTTAGCCCATAAACATCTCCAAAAGTGGCTAAGAAATTTAGTATCACAATTTGAAACAATAGTATTTGGCACACCATGCAAGCGTATAATTTCATGAAAGAACAAATCAGCAACATTAACAGCATCATCACTTTTATGACATGGTATAAAGTGTGCCATTTTCGAGAACCTATCCACGACAACAAATATGCTATCCCTCCCCTTCTTTGTTCGAGGTAAACCTAAAACAAAGTCCATAGATATATCCTCCCAAGGAACACTAGGTACAAGCAAAGGCATATATAAACCATGAGGATTGAGTCGTGACTTAGATTTTTGACATGTAGTGCAGCGAGCAACAAAACGCTCAACATCCCGTCTCATCTTTGGCCAAAAGAAATGTGTAGCAAGTATATCCTCCGTTTTCTTCACGCCAAAGTGTCCCATTAATCCTCCTCCATGCGCCTCCTGCAACAACAAAAGACGAACGGAGCGAGCTGGAATGCATAGCTTGTTAGCACGAAACACAAATCCATCGTTAACGACGAACTTGTTCCATGTTCTCCCTTCCTTACAATTCTGCAATACATCTTTAAATTCAGCATCATGCACATATTGATCTTTGATGGTCTCCAAACCAAATATTTTAAAGTCAAGTTGTGAAAGCATAGTATAACGACGAGACAATGCATCAGCAATAACATTTTCTTTACCCTTCTTGTGTTTAATGACATAAGGGAAAGTCTCAATAAATTCAACCCATTTAGCATGTCTACAGTTCAGTTTTGCTTGACTTTTAATGTGTTTCAAAGATTCATGATCAGAATGTATAACAAATTCTTTGGGCCATAAATAATGTTGCCATGTTTCTAAGGTCCGAACAAGAGCATATAATTCTTTATCATAAGTAGAATAGTTCAGACTAGGCCCACTCAATTTTTCAGAAAAGTATGCAACAGGTTTGCCATCTTGTAATAAAACACCTCCTAATCCAAATCCACTAGCATCACATTCAAGCTCAAAAGTCTTATTAAAATCAGGAAGTTGGAGTAAAGGAGCATGTGTCAACTTATCTTTCAATACCGTGAAGGCTTCTTCCTGTGAGGTACCCCAAACAAAAGGCACATCCTTCTTTGTAAGCTCATTGAGAGGTGCAGCAATGGTGCTGAAATCTCTCACAAAACGCCTATAGAAACCAGCGAGTCCAAGAAAACTCCTCACTTGAGTGACCGTTTTGGGCTGTGGCCAACTCTCAATAGCTTCAATCTTGGCTTTATCAACTTCAATTCCCTGTGGAGTAACAACATAGCCAAGAAAAGATACTCGGTCGGTGCAAAAGGTGCACTTCCCAAGGTTACCAAACAAACGTGCATCACGTAAAGCAATAAAAACAGCACGTAAATGTTCCAAATGTTCCTCCAAAGATCTGCTATAAATCAGTATATCATCAAAATAGACTACCACAAATCGTCCAATGAAAGCACGTAAAACTTCGTTCATTAATCTCATGAAAGTACTAGGTGCATTAGTTAACCCAAAAGGCATGACTAACCACTCATATAATCCAAACTTTGTTTTAAATGCTGTTTTCCATTCATCCCCCAATTTCATACAAATTTGATGGTATCCACTACGCAAATCAACTTTGGAGAATATTGTAGAGCCACTCAATTCATCAAGCATATCATCTAGCCTAGGAATAGGATGACGATAACGAATAGTAATATTATTAATGCCTCTACAATCAACACACATACGCGACGTACCATCCTTTTTTGGCACTAGTATAATAGGAACAGCACAAGGACTAAGAGATTCGCGTATATAACCTTTGTCGAGGAGCTCCTGTACTTGACGCATAATCTTCTTCGTCTCCTCTAGATTGGTACGGTATGGCGCACGGTTTGGCAACGAAGCACCGGGAATTAAGTCAATCTGATGCTCAATCCCGCGAATAGGTGGTAATCCCGGTGGCACGTCTTGTGGAAAGACGTCAGCGAACTCCTGCAAAATGTTAGTGACCGCAGGAGGCAAAGAGGAAGGCACGTCCTCGAATGAAAATAACGCCTCTTTGCACACAAAAGCATAGCAAACAGAATTGCTGAAATCTAGCTCATCAATATCAGATTTGGTGGCAAGTAAGCATGCACTTTTCAATTTAATTTCAGAAGCAACACTAGATGGTTTATTATTAGGCTTCATTTGTTGCTCACATTCTTTTGCCACAATCTGATTTTCACTCTTATTTTTCTCCTGCTTTGCTTTACTAGCTCTATTAATATCATCTTTCAAAATAGAATCAGGAGTCATAGGAAGCAAAGTAATATGTTTATCCTTATGAACAAGAGTATACTGATTGTTTCTACCATGGTGTACAGGATTTTTATCAAATTGCCATGGTCTACCAAGTAATAATGAACATGCTTGCATGGGTACCACATCACAATCAACATAATCAGCATATGTTGAGATACTAAAATGTACACGAACAGTACGTGTTACCTTAACCTTGCCGCTGTTGTTGAACCATTGGATATAGTAAGGATGTGGATGTGGTCTTGTGGTGAGAGATAGCTTGTCCACCATCTCCATGCTAGCCAAGTTGTTGCAGCTCCCTCCATCTATGATGACGCGAACAGAACGTTCCTTCACAACTCCCTTTGTATGGAACAAATTATGCCTCTGATTTTGCTCAGCTTGTGTGACCTGCACACTCAAAACACGTTGAGCAACTAAACATTCATACCTGTCAGCGTCTTCAGGAGCCATGTATTGCGTCTCATGATCAGAATCATCTCCACCGTGTTCTTCACTTGTAATAAGAGCCAAAGTCTCCTCATCATAGTCACTAGCGGACTCATACCCACCATCCTCAGTAGCAATCATAACACGCGGAGATTGGCATTCTCTCGCATAATGACCTCTTCCCTTACAACGACGACAAATAATATCATGTGTGTGCCCTGTTGATGCCATAGATGAAGAAGAGCTCTGGGCAGGCCCAGAAGGTGTACTCTTGGCAGATGGTGGTGGTGGTGCCTGTTTTCTTGTATCTCGGTTGGAATTGGCGGCTGAAGTCAGTGGTGCCGCAGTAGGACGTGTGGGAGTAGAGGAGGCACGCGGTGTCCATGATGAAGATCGACCTGCAGAAAAATTAGTTCGCGCCAATGCCTGTTGATCCTGCACTTCACGTTCAGCTTTACAAGCAAGGTGGAATAAACGAGTGATATTATTATACTCCTTATACTCTAGAATGGTCTGAATCTCTCTATTTAATCCACCCATGAAACGTGCAAGCATAGCTTCATTCTCCTCAACAATACCACATCTAATCATGCCAGTTTGTAATTCCTGATAATATTCTTCTACAGAATTTTTTCCTTGTCTTAAGCGCTGCAATTTTTGATGTAATTCACGTTGATAATATGGTGGAACCCAACGAGTACGCATAGCAGTTTTCAAAGCAGCCCACGTAGCTGGAATAGGATATAATCTACAATGTTCAGACCACCATACACATGCAAAACTAGTGAAAGCACAAACAGCAGGAGCAACACGTCGTTCCTCGGGATATTGTAAACATGTAAAACGTTGTTCAGTTTCTAACTCCCAAGTAAGATATATATCGGGAACATATCTACCCTCGAATGGTGGAATATTCAATTTTAATTTAGGAAGATGGTCATGATCTCGTACCTGAAGTGGTGGTGCAGACCTACCATTGCGATTATTTGCATGTGGACGACCTGGTGCTGGTGGTTGCACGTAGTTATGATTTTGATCAACCTCATCCTCATAATCGCCCGCGTAATCATCCTCCTCCTCGGCACCAGCACCAGCAGCAGCAGGAGCAGGAGCCAAAGAAGCATCAACAGTAGGTACAGCAGCACCAGAAGTTTGGCCATCCTCAAGAGGAACACGCTTCGCTCGTCCGAACTGATTTGGAAGGGGGCGTTGTTGTTGTCGTTGCAGAGGTGCGACAGGTGCAGCCGGTGGTGGTTGGGGAAGACGCGTGAGCAATTCATTAAACTTGTTATCCAGCTTTGTCTCGAACGACTTCTCCATGCCATCTATCTTCTCCATGGCCTCTTCAAATCTGTTTAGCACATCTCCCACCTGGCCACTCATCATTTGCTGAAATTTATCATGCAACTCCTTGTTCGTCATGTTCTCCCAGTCAATCTCGTCGGCTTGTGATCCTGCCATGGTTAGCAGCAATAGAAACACACAGGAATATGACCCTACAGACTACTAGAAAGGGGTGGTGGTGTGGTGTGGTGTCACAAATCCGTCAAGCAAATCTCAAATTCTTACCAGTTCTTACCCAGCAGCAGGTGGTGATCGGCAACCTTTGTAGTCAAAACTCTCAGAGCTTGGACAGAGCGATTGCCAGGTGGTGTCAAACGCACGATGTAGATGTATGTGGAGCTGGGAAGGCTTATGATATGGTAGCAAAAAGGGTCAGCAATAATCAATTCAGAGATGCAATGTTGAATAAACTCTCAACGACGGTACTGTGCTGGTCCTAGGCTAGACCGTGCTAGAGACGCGAGCCTAGAACACTAACAAAAATCACGGCGCTGCACGTAAACAAGGGAGCCTTGATAGAGGTGGGGGTGTCCCGATCTTTCGATGAGATGATAGCTATCGATTTGGTGGAGTCGACTTTGACGATCCGACTACAAACGTGCACGACGTTGCGCCTTAGCAATCGCTAAACCAATCTCCCGAGGTTACTGACGATGCTGAAAGCACGATCAGCCTGACCACGAAGGTCTATTCCTGCACGCAATCGAAGAACAAGCAAGAATATGATAATGCAATCTGAATATTGCGAATATAGATGAAGTATTGATAAAGGTGGGGATCCGAAAGCGGTCTTGGTCTGGTCGTTGGACACAAACGAAGTACACGAAGTTGCAATGGCTAACTTTTAACTAAACAAATCCCAAAGTCTAAACGGTGCCCTAAGGGCTGTATATATGGAGGAAGAGGAGGGGATTTCGTGGCCCTTGAAGGAGGGGTCCGAAACCAACCCTATCTATTGTTTCCCCACACATACGGACTCTAAAAACAGCCTATACTCAAGTATTTCGAAATTACATGGGCCTGGCCCAATAATAAGGTGACGCAGCACCTATAATAGCCTCTGGACGAAATTTATGAAGTGACATCTTGTATATTTCGTCCAAGGCTTCCTGCACTCATTATGGTGGCTTCAAAGTCCTGAAATCATCACTTGTAACTCCGTTCTTGTTCCCCTTGTGTATGCCATCATCTCCATGCTTGAACTTGCTCCAAGGTTCCTCTTTCTTGTCCAAGCTAGGCCCTTCATTTGTAAGCAAAACAAATGTATCCAATTTAGGCAGCATCATATTCTCATGAACTTTAGAATCATTACCAAGAAACGAAAGTACCTGATATTTTAATTGGCGTGCGCGAGCTCTAGTAATTGGTCCAGTATGTATAGAAGCAGGGGTTGTGGGTGTAACAATGGTATTGATGTCCTCATCAATACTCCTTATACTCTAGAATGGTCTGAATCTCTCTATTTAATCCACCCATGAAACGTGCAAGCATAGCTTCATTCTCCTCAACAATACCACATCTAATCATGCCAGTTTGTAATTCCTGATAATATTCTTCTACAGAATTTTTTCCTTGTCTTAAGCGCTGCAATTTTTGAAGTAATTCACGTTGATAATATGGTGGAACCCGACGAGTACGCATAGCAGTTTTCAAAGCAGCCCACGTAGCTGGAATAGGATATAATCTACAATGTTCAGACCACCATACACATGCAAAACTAGTGAAAGCACAAACAGCAGCAGCAACACGTCGTTCCTCGGGATATTGTAAACATGTAAAACGTTGTTCAGTTTCTAACTCCCAAGTAAGATATATATCAGGAACATATCTACCCTCGAATGGTGGAATATTCAATTTTAATTTAGGAAGATGGTCATGATCTCGTACCTGAAGTGGTGGTGCAGACCTACCATTGCGATTATTTGCATGTGGACGACCTGGTGCTGGTGGTTGCACGTAGTTATGATTTTGATCAACCTCATCCTCATAATCGCCCGCGTAATCATCCTCCTCCTCGGCACCAGCAGCAGCAGGAGCAGAAGCCAAAGAAGCATCAACAGTAGGTACAACAGCACCAGAAGTTTGGCCATCCTCAAGAGGAACACGCTTCGCTCGTCCGAACTGATTTGGAAGGGGGCGTTGTTGTTGTCGTTGCAGAGGTGCGACAGGTGCAGCCGGTGGTGGTTGGGGAAGACGCGTGAGCAATTCATTAAACTTGTTATCCAGCTGTGTCTCGAACGACTTCTCCATGCCATCTATCTTCTCCATGGCCTCTTCAAATCTGTTTAGCACATCTCCCACCTGGCCACTCATCATTTGCTGAAATTTATCATGCAACTCCTTGTTCGTCATGTTCTCCCAGTCAATCTCGTCGGCTTGTGATCCTGCCATGGTTAGCAGCAATAGAAACACACAAGAATATGATCCTACAGACTACTAGAAAGTGGTGGTGGTGTGGTGTGGTGTCACAAATACGTCAAGCAAATCTCAAATTCTTACCAGTTCTTACCCAGCAGCAGGTGGTGATCGGCAACCTTTGTAGTCAAAACTCTCAGAGCTTGGACAGAGCGATTGCCAGGTGGTGTCAAACGCACGATGTAGATGTATGTGGAGCTGGGAAGGCTTATGATATGGTAGCAAAAAGGGTCAGCAATAATCAATTCAGAGATGCAATGTTGAATAAACTCTCAACGACGGTACTGTGCTGGTCCTAGGCTAGACCGTGCTAGAGACGCGAGCCTAGAACACTAACAAAAATCACGGCGCTTGATAGAGGCGAGGGTGTCCCGATCTTTCGATGAGATGATAGCTATCGTTTTTGGTGGAGTAGACTTTGACGATCCGACTATGAACGTGCGAGGACGTCGCGCCTTAGCAATCGCTAAACCAACTCCGAGAGGTTATTGACCACGCCGGAGCACAATCAACCTGACCACGAGGGTCTATCTCCTGCAAGCAAACGAAGAACAAGCAAGAAACTAAGATTTGCAATCTGGATATTGCGAATATAAGATGAAAGCTTTATTGATCAAGGTGGGGTTCTGTGACGTCTTGGTCTGGTCGTTGAACACAAACGAAGTACGCGAAGTTGCAGCTAGGGCGAACTTTTAATCTAAACAAAACCCAAAGTCTAAACGGTGCCCTAAGGGCTGTATATATGGAGGAAGAGGAGGGGATTTCGTGGCCCTTGAAGGAGGGGTCCGAAACCAACCCTATCTCTTGTTTCCCCACACATACGGACTCTAAAAACAGCCTATACTCAAGTATTTCGAAATTACATGGGCCTGGCCCAATAATAAGGTGACGCAGCACCTATAATAGCCTCTGGACGAAATTTATGAAGTGACATCTTGTATATTTCGTCCAAGGCTTCCTGCACTCATTATGGTGGCTTCAAAGTCCTGAAATCATCACTTGTAACTCCGTTCTTGTTCCCTTGTGCATGCCATCATCTCCATGCTTGAACTTGCTCCAAGGTTCCTCTTTCTTGTCCAAGCTAGGCCCTTCATTTGTAAGCAAAACAAATGTATCCAATTTAGGCAGCATCATATTCTCATGAACTTTAGAATCATTACCAAGAAACGAAAGTACCTGATATTTTAATTGACGTGCGCGAGCTCTAGTAATTGGTCCAGTATGTATAGAAGCAGGGGCTGTGGGTGTAACAATGGTATTGATGTCCTCATCACATCTTGTATATTTCGTCCAAGGCTTCATGCACTCATTATGGTGGCTTCAAAGTCCTGAAATCATCACTTGTAACTCCGTTCTTGTTCCCCTTGCGCATGCCATCATCTCCATGCTTGAACTTGCTCCAAGGTTCCTCTTTCTTGTCCAAGCTAGGCCCTTCATTTGTAAGCAAAACAAATGTATCCAATTTAGGCAGCATCATATTCTCATGAACATTAGAATCATTACCAAGAAACGAAAGTACCTGATAATTTAATTGGCGTGCGCGAGCTCTAGTAATTGGTCCAGTATGTATAGCAGCAGGGGCTGTGGGTGTAACAATGGTATTGATGTCCTCATCATCCTCCCCTTCTTGAAATGAAGTCGTCCTCGACGGAAGCTCATCTTCCTCACCCAAATAAGGCTTCAAATCTGCAATGTCAAAAGTGGGACTAACCCCAAAATCTGCAGGCAGCTCAAGTTTATATGCGTTAGCACTTATTTTCTCTAACACCTTAAAAGGACCATCAGCACGTGGCATTAGCTTTGATTTGCGCAAATCAGGAAATCTATCCTTACGCAAATGTAACCAAACAAGATCTCCAGGTGCAAACACAACATGTTTTCTACCCTTATCTCCAGCAAGTTTATATTTAGCATTCATATGCTCAATGTTCTCCTTAGTTAACTCATGCATTTTTAAGATCAATTCAGCACGTTGTTTAGCATCAAAATTAACCTTCTCCGAAGATGGAAGAGGCAACAAATCAATAGGTGCACGAGGTAGGAAACCATATACAATTTCAAAAGGGCACATCTTAGTAGTAGAATGCAACGAACGATTATAAGCAAATTCAATATGAGGCAAGCATTCTTCCCACATTTTCTTGTTATTCTTCAAAACAGCCCTAAGCATAGTAGACAATGTTCTATTGACTACTTCAGTTTGTCCATCAGTTTGGGGGTGACATGTAGTACTAAAAAGCAGTTTAGTCCCCAACTTAGCCCATAAACATCTCCAAAAGTGGCTAAGAAATTTGGTATCACGATCTGAAACAATAGTATTTGGCACACCATGCAAGCGTATAATTTCACGAAAGAACAAATCAGCAACATTAACAGCATCATCGCTTTTATGACATGGTATAAAGTGTGCCATTTTCGAGAACCTATCCACGACAACAAATATGCTATCCCTCCCCTTCTTTGTTCGAGGTAAACCTAAAACAAAGTCCTCGAATGAAAATAACGCCTCTTTGCACACAAAAGCATAGCAAACAGAATTGCTGAAATCTAGATCATCAATATCAGATTTGGTGGCAAGTAAGCATGCACTTTTCAATTTAATTTCAGAAGCAACACTAGATGGTTTATTATTAGGCTTCATTTGTTGCTCAAATTCTTTTGCCACAATCTGATTTTCACTCTTATTTTTCTCCTGTTTTGCTTTACTAGCTCTATTAATATCATCTTTCAAAATAGAATCAGGGGTCATAGGAAGCAAAGTAATATGTTTATCCTTATGAACAAGAGTATACTGATTGTTTCTACCATGGTGTACAGAATTTTTATCAAATTGCCATGGTCTACCAAGTAATAATGAACATGCTTGCATGGGTACCACATCACAATCAACATAATCAGCATATGTAGAGATACTAAAATGCACACGAACAGTACGTGTTACCTTAACCTTGCCGCTGTTGTTGAACCATTGGATATAGTAAGGATGTGGATGTGGTCTTGTGGTGAGAGATAGCTTCTCCACCATCTCCATGCTAGCCAAGTTGTTGCAGCTCCCTCCATCTATGATGACGCGAACAGAACGTTCCTTCACAACTCCCTTTGTATGGAACAAATTATGCCTCTGATTTTGCTCAGCTTGTGCGACCTGCACACTCAAAACACGTTGAGCAACTAAACATTCATACCTGTCAGCGTCTTCAGGAGCCATGTATTGCGTCTCATGATCAGAATCATCTCCACTGTGTTCTTCACTTGTAATAAGAGCCAAAGTCTCCTCATCATAATCACTAGCAGACTCATACCCACCATCCTCAGTAGCAATCATAACACGCGGAGATTGGCATTCTCTCGCATAATGACCTCTTCCCTTACAACGACGACAAATAATATCATGTGTGTGCCCTGTTGATGCCATAGATGAAGAAGAGCTCTGGGCAGGCCCAGAAGGTGTACTCTTGGCAGATGGTGGTGGTGGTTCCTGTTTTCTTGTATCTCGGTTGGAATTGGCGGCTGAAGTCAGTGGTGCCGCAGTAGGACGTGTGGGAGTAGAGGAGGCACGCGGTGTCCATGATGAAGATCGACCTGCAGAAAAATTAGTTCGCGCCAATGCCTGTCGATCCTGCACTTCACGTTCAGCTTTACAAGCAAGATGGAATAAACGAGTGATATTATTATACTCCTTATACTCTAGAATGGTCTGAATCTCTCTATTTAATCCACCCATGAAACGTGCAAGCATAGCTTCATTCTCCTCAACAATACCACATCTAATCATGCCAGTTTGTAATTCCTGATAATATTCTTCTACAGAATTATTTCGTTGTCTTAAGCGCTGCAATTTTTGAAGTAATTCACGTTGATAATATGGTGGAACCCAACGAGTACGCATAGCAGTTTTCAAAGTAGCCCACGTAGCTGGAATAGGATATAATCTACAATGTTCAGACCACCATACACATGCAAAACTAGTGAAAGCACAAACAGCAGCAGCAACACGTCGTTCCTCGGGATATTGTAAACATGTAAAACGTTGTTCAGTTTCTAACTCCCAAGTAAGATATATATCCGGAACATATCTACCCTCGAATGGTGGAATATTCAATTCTAATTTAGGAAGATGGTCATTATCTCGTACCTGAAGTGGTGGTGCAGACCTACCATTGCGATTATTTGCATGTGGACGACCTGGTGTGATAGAGGCGAGGGTGTCCCGATCTTTCGATGAGATGATAGCTATCGTTTTTGGTGGAGTAGACTTTGACGATCCGACTACGAACGTGCGAGGACGTCACGCCTTAGCAATCGCTAAACCAACTCCGAGAGGTTATTGACCACGCCGGAGCACAATCAACCTGACCACGAGGGTCTATCTCCTGCAAGCAAACGAAGAACAAGCAAGAAACTAAGATTTGCAATCTGGATATTGCGAATATAAGATGAAAGCTTTATTGATCAAGGTGGGGTTCTGTGACGTCTTGGTCTGGTCGTTGAACACAAACGAAGTACGCGAAGTTGCAGCTATGGCGAACTTTTAATCTAAACAAAACCCAAAGTCTAAACGGTGCCCTAAGGGCTTTATATATGGAGGAAGAGGGGGGGGATTTCGTGGCCCTTGAAGGAGGGGTCCGAAACCAACCCTATCTCTTGTTTCCCCACACATACGGACTCTAAAAATAGCCTATACTCAAGTATTTCGAAATTACATGGGCCTGGCCCAATAATAAGGTGACGCAGCACCTATAATAGCCTCTGGACGAAATTTATGAAGTGGCATCTAGTATATTTCGTCCAAGGCTTCCTGCACTCCTTATGGTGGCTTCAAAGTCCTGAAATCATCACTTGTAACTCCGTTCTTGTTCCCCTTGCGCATGCCATCATCTCCATGCTTGAACTTGCTCCAAGGTTCCTCTTTCTTGTCCAAGCTAGGCCCTTCATTTGTAAGCAAAACAAATGTATCCAATTTAGGCAGCATCATATTCTCATGAACATTAGAATCATTACCAAGAAACGAAAGTACCTGATAATTTAATTGGCGTGCGCGAGCTCTAGTAATTGGTCCAGTATGTATAGCAGCAGGGGCTATGGGTGTAACAATGGTATTGATGTCCTCATCATCCTCCCCTTCTTGAAATGAAGTCGTCCTCGACGGAAGCTCATCTTCCTCACCCAAATAAGGCTTCAAATCTGCAATGTTAAAAGTGGGACTAACCCCAAAATCTGCAGGCAGCTCAAGTTTATATGCGTTATCATTTATTTTCACTAACACCTTAAAAGGACCATCAGCACGTGGCATTAGCTTTGATTTGCGTAAATCAGGAAATCTATCCTTACGCAAATGTAACCAAACAAGATCTCCAGGTGCAAACACAACATGTTTTCTACCCTTATCTCCAGCAAGTTTATATTTAGCATTCATACGCTCAATGTTCTCCTTAGTTAACTCATGCATTTTTAAGATCAATTCAGCACGTTGTTTAGCATCAAAATTAACCTTCTCCGAAGATGGAAGAGGCAACAAATCAATAGGTGCACGAGGTAGGAAACCATATACAATTTCAAAAGGGCACATCTTAGTAGTAGAATGCAACGAACGATTATAAGCAAATTCAATATGAGGCAAGCATTCTTCCCACATTTTCTTGTTATTCTTCAAAACAGCCCTAAGCATAGTAGACAAAGTTCTATTGACTACTTCACTTTGTCCATCAGTTTGGGGGTGACAAGTAGTACTAAAAAGCAGTTTAGTCCCCAACTTAGCCCATAAACATCTCCAAAAGTGGCTAAGAAATTTGGTATCACGATCTGAAACAATAGTATTTGGCACACCATGCAAGCGAATAATTTCACGAAAGAACAAATCAGCAACATTAGCAGCATCATCGCTTTTATGACATGGTATAAAGTGTGCCATTTTCGAGAACCTATCCACGACAACAAATATGCTATCCCTCCCCTTCTTTGTTCGAGGTAAACCCAAAACAAAGTCCATAGATATATCCTCCCATGGAACACTAGGTACAGGCAAAGGCATATATAAACCATGAGGATTGAGTCGTGACTTAGCTTTTTGACATGTAGTGCAGCGAGCAACAAAGCGCTCAACATCCCGTCTCATCTTTGGCCAAAAGAAATGTGTAGCAAGTACATCCTCTGTCTTCTTTACGCCAAAGTGTCCCATTAATCCTCCTCCATGCGCCTCCTGCAACAACAAAAGACGAACGGAGCTAGCTGGAATGCATAACTTGTGAGCACGAAACACAAATCCATCGTTAACGACGAACTTGTTCCATGTTCTCCCTTCTTTACAATTCTGCAATACATCCTTAAATTCAGCATCATGCACATATTGATCTTTGATGGTCTCCAAACCAAATATTTTAAAGTCAAGTTGTGAAAGCATAGTATAACGACGAGACAATGCATCAGCAATAACATTTTCTTTACCCTTCTTGTGTTTAATGACATAAGGGAAAGTCTCAATGAATTCAACCCATTTAGCATGTCTACGGTTCAGTTTGGCTTGACTTTTAATATGTTTCAAAGATTCATGATCAGAATGAATAACAAATTCTTTGGGTCATAAATAATGTTGCCATGTTTCCAAAGTCCGAACAAGAGCATATAATTCCTTATCATAAGTAGAGTAATTCAGACTAGGCCCACTCAATTTTTCAGAAAAGTATGCAACAGGTTTGCCATCTTGTAATAACACACCTCCTAATCCAATTCCACTAGCATCACATTCAAGCTCAAAAGTCTTATTAAAATCAGGAAGTTGGAGTAAAGGAGCATGTGTTAACTTATCTTTCAACACCGTGAAGGCTTCTTCCTGTGCGGTACCCCAAACAAAAGGCACATCCTTCTTTGTAAGCTCGTTGAGAGGTGCAGCACTGGTACTGAAATCTCTCACAAAACGCCTATAGAAACCAGCGAGGCCAAGGAAACTCCTCACTTGTGTGACCGTTTTGTGCTGCGGCCAACTCTCAATAGCTTCAATCTTGGCTTTATCAACTTCAATTCCCTGTGGAGTAACAACATAGCCAAGAAAAGATACTCGGTCGGTGCAAAAGGTGCACTTCCCAAGGTTACCAAACAAACGTGCATCACGTAGAGCAATAAAAACAACACGTAAATGTTCCAAATGTTCCTCCAAAGATCTGCTATAAATCAATATATCATCAAAGTAAAGTACCACAAATCGTCCAATGAAAGCACGTAAAACTTCGTTCATTAATCTCATGAAAGTACTAGGTGCATTAGTTAACCCAAAAGGCATGACTAACCACTCATATAAACCGAACTTAGTTTTAAATGCTGTTTTCCATTCATCTCCCAATTTCATACGAATTTGATGGTATCCACTACGCAAATCAACTTTGGAGAATATTGTAGAGCCACTCAATTCATCAAGCATATCATCTAGCCTAGGAATAGGATGACGATAACGAATAGTAATATTATTAATGCCTCTACAATCAACACACATACGCGACGTACCATCCTTTTTTGGCACTAGTATAATAGGAACAGCACAAGGACTAAGAGATTCGCGTATATAACCTTTGTCGAGCAGCTCCTGTACTTGACGCATAATCTCCTTCGTCTCCTCTGGATTGGTACGGTATGGCGCACGGTTTGGCAACGAAGCACCGGGAATTAAGTCAATCTGATGCTCAATCCCGCGAATAGGTGGTAATCCCGGTGGCACGTCTTGTGGAAAGACGTCAGCGAACTCCTGCAAAATGTTAGTGACCGCAGGAGGCAAAGAGGAAGGCACGTCCTCGAATGAAAATAACGCCTCTTTGCCACAAAAGCATAGCAAACGGAATTGCTGAAATCTAGCTCATCAATATCAGATTTGGTGGCAAGTAAGCATGCACTTTTCAATTTAATTTCAGAAGCAACACTAGATGGTTTATTATTAGGCTTCATTTGTTGCTCAAATTCTTTTGCCACAATCTGATTTTCACTCTTATTTTTCTCCTGCTTTGCTTTACTAGCTCTATTAATATCATCTTTCAAAATAGAATCAGGAGTCATAGGAAGCAAAGTAATATGTTTATCCTTATGAACAAGAGTATACTGATTGTTTCTACCATGGTGTACAGAATTTTTATCAAATTGCCATGGTCTACCAAGTAATAATGAACATGCTTGCATGGGTACCACATCACAATCAACATAATCAGCATATGTAGAGATACTAAAATGCACACGAACAGTACGTGTTACCTTAACCTTGCCGCTGTTGTTGAACCACTGGATATAGTAAGGATGTAGATGTGGTCTTGTGGTGAGAGATAGCTTCTCCACCATCTCCATGCTAGCCAAGTTGTTGCAGCTCCCTCCATCTATGATGACGCGAACAGAACGTTCCTTCACAACTCCCTTTGTATGGAACAAATTATGCCTCTGATTTTGCTCAGCTTGTGTGACCTGCACACTCAAAACACGTTGAGCAACTAAACATTCATACCTGTCAGCGTCTTCAGGAGCCATGTATTGCGTCTCATGATCAGAATCATCTCCACCGTGTTCTTCACTTGTAATAAGAGCCAAAGTCTCCTCATCATAATCACTAGCGGACTCATACCCACCATCCTCAGTAGCAATCATAACACGCGGAGATTGGCATTCTCTCGCATAATGACCTCTTCCCTTACAACGACAACAAATAATATCATGTGTGTGCCCTGTTGATGCCATAGATGAAGAAGAGCTCTGGGCAGGCCCAGAAGGTATACTCTTGGCAGATGGTGGTGGTGGTGCCTGTTTTCTTGTATCTCGGTTGGAATTGGCGGCTGAAGTCAGTGGTGCCGTAGTAGGACGTGTGGGAGTAGAGGAGGCACGCGGTGTCCATGATGAAGATCGACCTGCAGAAAAATTAGTTCGCGCCAATGCCTGTCGATCCTGCACTTCACGTTCAGCTTTACAAGCAAGATGGAATAAACGAGTGATATTATTATACTCCTTATACTCTAGAATGGTCTGAATCTCTCTATTTAATCCACCCATGAAACGTGCAAGCATAGCTTCATTCTCCTCAACAATACCACATCTAATCATGCCAGTTTGTAATTCCTGATAATATTCTTCTACAGAATTTTTTCCTTGTCTTAAGCGCTGCAATTTTTGAAGTAATTCACGTTGATAATATGGTGGAACCCAACGAGTACGCATAGCAGTTTTCAAAGCAGCCCACGTAGCTGGAATAGGATATAATCTACAATGTTCAGACCACCATACACATGCTAAACTAGTGAAAGCACAAACAGCAGCAGCAACACGTCGTTCCTCGGGATATTGTAAACATGTAAAACGTTGTTCAGTTTCTAACTCCCAAGTAAGATATATATCAGGAACATATCTACCCTCGAATGGTGGAATATTCAATTTTAATTTAGGAAGATGGTCATGATCTCGTACCTGAAGTGGTGGTGCAGACCTACCATTGCGATTATTTGCATGTGGACGACCTGGTGCTGGTGGTTGCACGTAGTCATGATTTTGATCAACCTCATCCTCATAATCGCCCGCGTAATCATCCTCCTCCTCGGCACCAGCAGCAGCAGGAGCAGGAGCCAAAGAAGCATCAACAGTAGGTACAGAAGCACTAGAAGTTTGGCCATCCTCAAGAGGAACACGCTTCGCTCGTCCGAACTGATTTGGAAGGGGGCGTTGTTGTTGTCGTTGCAGTGGTGCGACAGGTGCAGCCGGTGGTGGTTGGGGAAGACGCGTGAGCAATTCATTAAACTTGTTATCCAGCTTTGTCTCGAACGACTTCTCCATGCCATCTATCTTCTCCATGGCCTCTTCAAATCTGTTTAGCACATCTCCCACCTGGCCACTCATCATTTGCTGAAATTTATCATGCAACTCCTTGTTCGTCATATTCTCCCAGTCAATCTCGTCGGCTTGTGATCCTGCCATGGTTAGCAGCAATAGAAACACACAAGAATATGATCCTACAGACTACTAGAAAGTGGTGGTGGTGTGGTGTGGTGTCACAAATCCGTCAAGCAAATCTCAAATTCTTACCAGTTCTTACCCAGCAGCAGGTGGTGATCGGCAACCTTTGTAGTCAAAACTCTCAGAGCTTGGACAGAGCGATTGCCAGGTGGTGTCAAACGCACGATGTAGATGTATGTGGAGCTGGGAAGGCTTATGATATGGTAGCAAAAAGGGTCAGCAATAATCAATTCAGAGATGCAATGTTGAATAAACTCTCAACGACGGTACTGTGCTGGTCCTAGGCTAGACCGTGCTAGAGACGCGAGCCTAGAACACTAACAAAAATCACAGCGCTGCACGTAAACAAGGGAGGAGCACACTCTGAATATTTTTTTTTTTTGCACTTTTTTTTCCTCTTTTTTTTTTTTTTGCTCCGCAACAATTTTTTTTTCGAAAAAGTCTACAAATGGTCTAAAAACTGCCTAGCCAGAATTTTCCAGACTATTTTTTTTTAAAAAACTGGAACTATTTTTCTTCTGCGGGTAGCACGAAAATTGGGGAATCCGACTTGTTCACGACTCGTAGTATCGCGTGATCTGGAACTCTAAAATAAAGGAATAAATACTGGACTCGGACTAGGACTGGTGGCAGAGATGAATATGGTGGAACTCGGACTGGTGATGGTATATGACGGTAGTATATGTGGGCTCGGATTTGTGGTGGTATATGGACTCGGATCGGTGGTAGTATCTGGACTCGGATCGGTGGTGGTATATGGTAGGGCCGATGATGATGGTGCGGCGGCGGCGTGACAACTTGTGAACAGAACTCGAAACTCTAAAGAACTAGACGCTAAGACCAGCAACTTGACACGACGATGCAACCGCAAATTCAACAAAGCAAAAACCCTAAAAAGATTATGCAAAGGCTCAGATTGGTTCGGATATGATGAACTAACCCTAAATTTTTTTTTTGGCTTTTTCCTGGACTGTAGGTATGAAGAACAGACTCGATCTAAACTACGAAAAACTGTAAATCTCACCGAGCAACCTGGGAATCTGATACCACTTGATAGAGGCGAGGGTGTCCCGATCTTTCGATGAGATGATAGCTATCGTTTTTTGGTGGAGTAGACTTTGACGATCCGACTACGAACGTGCGAGGACGTCGCGCCTTAGCAATCGCTAAACCAACTCCGAGAGGTTATTGACCACGCCGGAGCACAATCAACCTGACCACGAGGGTCTATCTCCTGCAAGCAAACGAAGAACAAGCAAGAAACTAAGATTTGCAATCTGGATATTGCGAATATAAGATGAAAGCTTTATTGATCAAGGTGGGGTTCTGTGACGTCTTGGTCTGGTCGTTGAACACAAACGAAGTACGCGAAGTTGCAGCTATGGCGAACTTTTAATCTAAACAAAACCCCAAAGTCTAAACGGTGCCCTAAGGGCTGTATATATGGAGGAAGAGGAGGGGATTTCGTGGCCCTTGAAGGAGGGGTCCGAAACCAACCCTATCTCTTGTTTCCCCACACATACAGACTCTAAAAACAGCCTATACTCAAGTATTTCGAAATTACATGGGCCTGGCCCAATAATAAGGTGACGCAGCACCAATAATAGCCTCTGGACGAAATTTATGAAGTGACATCTTGTATATTTCGTCCAAGGCTTCCTGCACTCATTATGGTGGCTTCAAAGTCCTGAAATCATCACTTGTAACTCCGTTCTTGTTCCCCTTGCGCATGCCATCATCTCCATGCTTGAACTTGCTCCAAGGTTCCTCTTTCTTGTCCAAGCTAGGCCCTTCATTTGTAAGCAAAACAAATGTATCCAATTTAGGCAGCATCATATTCTCATGAACTTTAGAATCATTACCAAGAAACGAAAGTACCTGATATTTTAATTGGCGTGCGCGAGCTCTAGTAATTGGTCCAGTATGTATAGAAGCAGGGGCTGTGGGTGTAACAATGGTATTGATGTCCTCATCATGTGGTGTGGTGTCACAAATCCGTCAAGCAAATCTCAAATTCTTACCAGTTCTTACCCAGCAGCAGGTGGTGATCGGCAACCTTTGTAGTCAAAACTCTCAGAGCTTGGACAGAGCGATTGCCAGGTGGTGTCAAACGCACGATGTAGATGTATGTGGAGCTGGGAAGGCTTATGATATGGTAGCAAAAAGGGTCAGCAATAATCAATTCAGAGATGCAATGTTGAATAAACTCTCAACGACGGTACTGTGCTGGTCCTAGGCTAGACCGTGCTAGAGACGCGAGCCTAGAACACTAACAAAAATCACGGCGCTTGATAGAGGCGAGGGTGTCCCGATCTTTCGATGAGATGATAGCTATCGTTTTTGGTGGAGTAGACTTTGACGATCCGACTATGAACGTGCGAGGACGTCGCGCCTTAGCAATCGCTAAACCAACTCCGAGAGGTTATTGACCACGCCGGAGCACAATCAACCTGACCACGAGGGTCTATCTCCTGCAAGCAAACGAAGAACAAGCAAGAAACTAAGATTTGCAATCTGGATATTGCGAATATAAGATGAAAGCTTTATTGATCAAGGTGGGGTTCTGTGACGTCTTGGTCTGGTCGTTGAACCCAAACGAAGTACGCGAAGTTGCAGCTATGGCGAACTTTTAATCTAAACAAAACCCAAAGTCTAAACGGTGCCCTAAGGGCTGTATATATGGAGGAAGAGGAGGGGATTTCGTGGCCCTTGAAGGAGGGGTCCGAAACCAACCCTATCTCTTGTTTCCCCACACATACGGACTCTAAAAACAGCCTATACTCAAGTATTTCGAAATTACATGGGCCTGGCCCAATAATAAGGTGACGCAGCACCCATAATAGCCTCTGCACGAAATTTATGAAGTGACATCTTGTATATTTCGTCCAAGGCTTCCTGCACTCATTATGGTGGCTTCAAAGTCCTGAAATCATCACTTGTAACTCCGTTCTTGTTCCCCTTGTGCATGCCATCATCTCCATGCTTGAACTTGCTCCAAGGTTCCTGTTTCTTGTCCAAGCTAGGCCCTTCATTTGTAAGCAAAACAAATGTATCCAATTTAGGCAGCATCATATTCTCATGAACTTTAGAATCATTACCAAGAAACGAAAGTACCTGATATTTTAATTGGCGTGCGCGAGCTCTAGTAATTGGTCCAGTATGTATAGAAGCAGGGGCTGTGGGTGTAACAATGGTATTGATGTCCTCATCATAGACCCTCGTGGTCAGGTCGATCGTGCTCCGCCCATGAAACGTGCAAGCATAGCTTCATTCTCCTCAACAATACCACATCTAATCATGCCAGTTTGTAATTCCTGATAAAATTCTTCTACAGAATTTTTTCCTTGTCTTAAGCGCTGCAATTTTTGAAGTAATTCACATTGATAATATGGTGGAACCCAACGAGTACGCATAGCAGTTTTCAAAGCAGCCCACGTAGCTGGAATAGGATATAATCTACAATGTTCAGACCACCATACACATGCAAAACTAGTGAAAGCACAAACAGCAGCAGCAACACGTCGTTCCTCGGGATATTGTAAACATGTAAAACGTTGTTCAGTTTCTAACTCCCAAGTAAGATATATATCAGGAACATATCTACCCTCGAATGGTGGAATATTCAATTTTAATTTAGGAAGATGGTCATGATCTCGTACCTGAAGTGGTGGTGCAGACCTACCATTGCGATTATTTGCATGTGGACGACCTGGTGCTGGTGGTTGCACGTAGTTATGATTTTGATCAACCTCATCCTCATAATCGCCCGCGTAATCATCCTCCTCCTCGGCACCAGCAGCAGCAGGAGCAGAAGCCAAAGAAGCATCAACAGTAGGTACAGCAGCACCAGAAGTTTGGCCATCCTCAAGAGGAACACGCTTCGCTCGTCCGAACTGATTTGGAAGGCGGCGTTGTTGTTGTCGTTGCAGAGGTGCGACAGGTGCAGCCGGTGGTGGTTGGGGAAGACGTGTGAGCAATTCATTAAACTTGTTATCCAGCTTTGTCTCGAACGACTTCTCCATGCCATCTATCTTCTCCATGGCCTCTTCAAATCTGTTTAGCACATCTCCCACCTGGCCACTCATCATTTGCTGAAATTTATCATGCAACTCCTTGTTCGTCATGTTCTCCCAGTCAATCTCGTCGGCTTGTGATCCTGCCATGGTTAGCAGCAATAGAAACACACAAGAATATGATCCTACAGACTACTAGAAAGTGGTGGTGGTGTGGTGTGGTGTCACAAATCCGTCAAGCAAATCTCAAATTCTTACCAGTTCTTACCCAGCAGCAGGTGGTGATCGGCAACCTTTGTAGTCAAAACCCTCAGAGCTTGGACAGAGCGATTGCCAGGTGGTGTCAAACGCACGATGTAGATGTATGTGGAGCTGGGAAGGCTTATGATATGGTAGCAAAAAGGGTCAGCAATAATCAATTCAGAGATGCAATGTTGAATAAACTCTCAACGACGGTACTGTGCTGGTCCTAGGCTAGACCGTGCTAGAGACGCGAGCCTAGAACACTAACAAAAATCACGGCGCTGCACGTAAACAAGGGAGGAGCACACTCTGAATTTTTTTCTTTTTTTTTTTGCACTTTTTTTTCCTCTTTTTTTTTTGCTCCGCAACAATTTTTTTTCGAAAAAGTCTACAAATGGTCTAAAAACTGCCTAGCCAGAATTTTCCAGACTTAGTTTTTTTTTTTTTGAAACTGGAACTATTTTTCTTCTGCGGGTAGCACGAAAATTGGGGAATCCGACTTGTTCACGACTCGTAGTATCGCGTGATCTGGAACTCTAAAATAAAGGAATAAATACTGGACTCGGACTAGGACTGGTGGCAGAGATGAATCTGGTGGAACTCGGACTGGTGATGGTATATGACGGTAGTATATGTGGGCTCGGATTGGTGGTGGTATATGGACTCGGATTGGTGGTGGTATATGGACTCAGAGAAATAGCAGATAAGCTGTGGTGGTATACGGTAGGGGCGATGATGATGGTGCGGCGGCGGCGTGACAACTTGTGAACAGAACTCGAAACTCTAAAGAACTAGACGCTAAGACCAGCAACTTGACACGACGATGCAACCGCAAATTCAACAAAGCAAAAACCCTAAAAAGATTATGCAAAGGCTCAGATTGGTTCGGATATGATGAACTAACCCTAATTTTTTTTGTGGCTTTTTTTTGGACAATACGTAAGAAAATAAATCTAATCTAGGGAAAACTGGAAATTCTCACCGAGCAACCTGAAAACTGATACCACTTGATAGAGGCGAGGGTGTCCCGATCTTTCGATGAGATGGTAACTATCGATTTGGTGGAGCCGACTTTGACGATCCGACTACAAACGTGCACGACGTTGCGCCTTAGCAATCGCTAAACCAATCTCCTGAGGTTACTGACGATGCTGGAAGCACGATCAACCTGACCACGAAGGTCTATTCCTGCACGCAATCGAAGAACAAGCAAGAATATGATAATGCAATCTGAATATTGCGAATATAGATGAAGTATTGATAATGGTGGCGATCCGAAAGCGGTCTTGGTCTGGTCGTTGGACACAAACGAAGTACACGAAGTTGCAATGGCTAACTTTTAACTAAACAAATCCCAAAGTCTAAACGGTGCCCTAAGGGCTGTATATATGGAGGAAGAGGAGGGGATTTTGTGGCCCTTGAAGGAGGGGTCCGAAACCAACCCTATCTCTTGTTTCCCCACACATACGGACTCTAAAAACAGCCTATACTCAAGTATTTCGAAATTACATGGGCCTGGCCCAATAATAAGGTGACGCAGCACCTATAATAGCCTCTGGACGAAATTTATGAAGTGACATCTTGTATATTTCGTCCAAGGCTTCCTGCACTCATTATGGTGGCTTCAAAGTCCTGAAATCATCACTTGTAACTCCGTTCTTGTTCCCCTTGTGCATGCCATCATCTCCATGCTTGAACTTGCTCCAAGGTTCCACTTTCTTGTCCAAGCTAGGCCCTTCATTTGTAAGCAAAACAAATGTATCCAATTTAGGCAGCATCATATTCTCATGAACTTTAGAATCATTACCAAGAAACGAAAGTACCTGATATTTTAATTGGCGTGCGCGAGCTCTAGTAATTGGTCCAGTATGTATAGAAGCAGGGGTTGTGGGTGTAACAATGGTATTGATGTCCTCATCATTCTCCATGCCATCTATCTTCTCCATGGCCTCTTCAAATCTGTTTAGCACATCTCCCACCTGGCCACTCGTCATTTGCTGAAATTTATCATGCAACTCCTTGTTCGTCATGTTCTCCCAGTCAATCTCGTCGGCTTGTGATCCTGCCATGGTTAGCAGCAATAGAAACACACAAGAATATGATCCTACAGACTACTAGAAAGTGGTGGTGGTGTGGTGTGGTGTCACAAATCCGTCAAGCAAATCTCAAATTCTTACCAGTTCTTACCCAGCAGCAGGTGGTGATCGGCAACCTCTGTAGTCAAAACTCTCAGAGCTTGGACAGAGCGATTGCCAGGTGGTGTCAAACGCACGATGTAGATGTATGTGGAGCTGGGAAGGCTTATGATATGGTAGCAAAAAGGGTCAGCAATAATCAATTCAGAGATGCAATGTTGAATAAACTCTCAACGACGGTACTGTGCTGGTCCTAGGCTAGACCGTGCTAGAGACGCGAGCCTAGAACACTAACAAAAATCACGGCGCTGCACGTAAACAAGGGAGTAGCACACTCTGAATTTTTTTCTTTTTTTTCCACTTTTTTTTCCTCTTTTTTTTTTGCTCCGCAACAAATTTTTTTCGAAAAAGTTTACAAATGGTCTAAAAACTGCCTAGCCAGAATTTTCTTCTGCGGGTAGCACGAAAATTGGGGAATCCGACTTGTTCACGACTCGTAGTATCGCGTGATCTGGAACTCTAAAATAAAGGAATAAATACTGGACTCGGACTAGGACTGGTGGCAGATAAGCTGTGGTGGTATATGGTAGGGGCGATGATGATGGTGCGGCGGCGGCGTGACAACTTGTGAACAGAACTCGAAACTCTAAAGAACTAGACGCTAAGACCAGCAACTTGACACGACGATGCAACCGCAAATTCAACAAAGCAAAAACCCTAAAAAGATTATGCAAAGGCTCAGATTGGTTCGGATATGATGAACTAACCCTAATTTTTTTTTGGCTTTTTCCTGGACTGTAGGTATGAAGAACAGACTCGATCTAAACTACGAAAAACTGTAAATCTCACCGAGCAACCTGGGAATCTGATACCACTTGATAGAGGCGAGGGTGTCCCGATCTTTCGATGAGATGATAGCTATCGTTTTTGGTGGAGTAGACTTTGACGATCCGACTATGAACGTGCGAGGACGTCGCGCCTTAGCAATCGCTAAACCAACTCCGAGAGGTTATTGACCACGCCGGAGCACAATCAACCTGACCACGAGGGTCTATCTCCTACAAGCAAACGAAGAACAAGCAAGAAACTAATATTTGCAATCTGGATATTGCGAATATAAGATGAAAGCTTTATTGATCAAGGTGGGGTTCTGTGACGTCTTGGTCTGGTCGTTGAACACAAACGAAGTACGCGAAGTTGCAGCTATGGCGAACTTTTAATCTAAACAAAACCCAAAGTCTAAACGGTGCCCTAAGGGCTGTATATATGGAGGAAGAGGAGGGGATTTTGTGGCCCTTGAAGGAGGGGTCCGAAACCAACCCTATCTCTTGTTTCCCCACACATACGGACTCTAAAAACAGCCTATACTCAAGTATTTTGAAATTACATGGGCCTGGCCTAATAATAAGGTGACGCAGCACCTATAATAGCCTCTGGACGAAATTTATGAAGTGACATCTTGTATATTTCGTCCAAGGCTTCCTGCACTCATTATGGTGGCTTCAAAGTCCTGAAATCATCACTTGTAACTCCGTTCTTGTTCCCCTTGTGCATGCCATCATCTCCATGCTTGAACTTGCTCCAAGGTTCCTCTTTCTTGTCCAAGCTAGGCCCTTCATTTGTAAGCAAAACAAATGTATCCAATTTAGGCAGCATCATATTCTCATGAACTTTAGAATCATTACCAAGAAACGAAAGTACCTGATATTTTAATTGGCGTGCGCGAGCTCTAGTAATTGGTCCAGTATGTATAGAAGCAGGGGCTGTGGGTGTAACAATGGTATTGATGTCCTCATCAGTTCTCGCGCCGGTCTTGTTGCGTCGCATGCACACTACATCGACCACGTCACTACATTAGCTTCGAAAGCATCCAACTGACTCCTCTGAGGACAGTTTTCACCACTGGGCCGTCCTAGCGTCGCCGTTCGGTGAGACACACAAGACCACCGGACCATCTTAGCGTCGCCACTCGGTGAGACACACCTTCACTTTGACCACCCCGCGTGTCGCCACTCGGTTGTGCACGTCTTCACTACTCGGTCGCTCCGCGCGTCGCCACTCGGTCACCCCACACGTCACCATCGGTTGGTCACGTCCTCACAAATCGGCCGCCTCGCACGCTGCCACTCGGTTGTGCACATTATCACCACTCGACCACCCCGCGCATCGCCACTCGGTTGTGCACGTCTTCAATACTCCGGCCACTCCGCGCTTCGCCACTTCTATCGGTTGTGCACGTCTTCACTACTCGGACTCGGCCGCCCGCGTGTCGCCACGCGGATTGTGCACGTCTTCACCCCTGACCACTCGGCCCGCCCCGTGAGTCGCGACTCGGTTGTGCACGTCTTTCACTACTCGGTACTCGGTTACCGCTCCGTGCGTCGCCCTGCGGTCACCGCACATCACCGTCGTTTGGTCACGTCCGCACAAATCGGCCGCCTCGCACGCCGCCACTATCCGGGTGTCACGGTCTCACCACTTCGGGCCTCCCCGCGCGCGCCACTCCGGTTGTGCGCGTCTTCACCACTGCGGCCCGCCCTGGCATCGCCACTTTTCGGTTGTGCACGTCTTCAACGACTCGGCCGCCCCGCGTGTCACCACTCGGTGTGGCACGTCTCCCCACTCGCGCCCCGTGCGTCGCCACTCGGTTGGCGCGTCTTTCACAACTCGCCGCCCTGCACGTCGCCATCAGTTCTAACGTTTTCACCACTCTTCTCTCAGCCGCCGAGCGTCGCCACTCTGGTTGTGCATGTCTTCACCACTCGGCCGACCTCTCGCGTCGCCACTCACTACGGTTGTGACGTCTTCACCACTACACCCCCCAACACGGGAACGACTAGTTCTCATATGATCAAAAACCTCATATCGCCTCTGTAGGCAATGCTTCCCCTCTTTTTGATATCACTCGGGGGCTGTCGCACAGCCTGTGGGCTATGCCGCCCTCAGGGGTATGCCCATTTGATCAACCTGTTGAATCACACTCAAATGAATATTTTTCTGACCATACATGCTCGGGGTCCGCCGAGATATATAAGGGTAGCACTGTCCACTTCCCACGTCGGACCAAACATTACCTGGGAGTCATCTTCAGGACTGGCAAAATGTGGAAAATGACGCTCCTCTATGATACCGTGGCCCTCATTTAGTCTCCCAAGGCGTCAGTTTCACAAACTTGGACTCATAGATGGCATGTGCTGGTGTTCCTCCGGGATAATGAGTGGCCTCTTCCCGGAGATCTCCCACACACTAGCCTCGCCACTCGGGTTTCATTGGCACGTCCAATTGGACCACTAGTCTATCTCCTATCTCCTTCGGAGACTACGCGTGCCACCAAGTTTTTTCATTTTCCTTGCAGTCAACATACCCCCGATCAGTCGGGAAGGCACATCCACTCGCACAAATACCCCTTTCATGCAAAAAGGTGAAAACGAAGCTCCTCATGGATACAACGTACTCTTAGAAATACCCCTTTCATAGCTAACGGCAACGTAAGAAGTACTACTCTACTGAACGTTTACTCCTGGAGTGTACAGCTTTTTTCTACAGTCGTCAGTTTCAAGGCCGAATTCCACCATCGTGTGAGTGCACGAAGATTCGCTTGATTGATCTAGTTCCAGGGTTGAATTTATTTACCGTGTAGTGCACAAAGATCAGCCTCTCCAGGCTTGAGCTTATTTACCATGCCAAGTGCATGAGATCCATCCGATTTGACTCAATTTCAGACTAAAAGATATTTCCCACCACCTGCCGACTGCATGGGAGGTTCGCCAAAACTTAAACCCTCTGTCCCAGACCATCCAGTCCGCAGAGGCTTCGGGGCCTACACCAGTGGGCACTCCGCATGCCCCCACTGGAATAGAGCCCTGAAGGAACATTTGCTACGGTCAGCCATACCCAGATCTCAAGTACTATGGAACCTCCGAGTCGGAGATGAACAAGTTCGATCATTACCTGCTAAGAAGATTCTTAGTTCTCTCAGACCCCCGCCTACAGCCCGTAATCGACGGCGGTCTCGGAACTACAAACCCAGTGGGGTGCCTCATCTGCCCCCACTGGAGAATCTCCACTCGGTGTACGGCCTGACCGGTCCGGTGACAACAACAAACAACAAGTTCTAAGCTTCCTGTCGACTACCCAAAAAATTCCTATAGGTGATTATACGCTCCTCCGCGGACTGTTTTGGAGCCTTCCTTGTAGGACTCACAGCGTGAAACTCATAAGTTTGGATCTAGAGCTCCGACCTCGTATTGACGTTCCTCCGTAATCCGAATGGCATCTCTTCGAGAGAGCTTCCAGCGTCAATCTTGTTGCCCAAGATTTATGACACACCCTAATTTGATCCCGAGTTAACCTCTTCTGAGAGATGAAAGAATGTCACCAAGTTGCTCCTCGCGAGCACTTACCCTAGATCTGTCGGGAAGCGCAGTGCCAGAATCCATTGAGATTTTGTTCAAACATTGGTTGTCTGAAAACACGATGATAGGTACCGAGTATTTCTGTAATCACTTGGTCCAAATTGTGTCTTTCACAAACTCGTTCTGCAAAATCACAACCGATTCGGGGGCTAATGTTGGGGACACACATAACAGGTAGGCCCACGAAGGATCGAAATATCGTAAAGCATAGGGTCCACACAGCAGGTGGGTCCAGATAAATAACATACAGACATACTATCCACTCGGACATATCGACGAACCGTCCACTCGGAAGACAGTCAACCACTCGGTCATATGGCTCACTTGGATATGCGAAGACCAACAGTCGACAAGGCAGTCGAAGCATCATCTGACGTTACAACATCAATGCCCCACTTTATAACATAGGAGGGAGGGGGGTGGGCGCACTCTATATAAGCCACCCCCCTCCCACTAGACTAGGGCAGTCCTCATTCTTCTCCTCTGGCTCTATCTCTCTCCCTCACCCACTAGTCTCAGGACTTAGTCAGGCATGGACGTCTGTTCCGCCCTCCCCTTTCTCTCAATACACCTGTAACTCCGTGTTCATGAACATATAAAAGAAAGCCTCTCGCACACGAAGACTTGGGCTGTTATCGTCCACCGCGAGAGGCCTGAACTCACTAAAACCACTGTGTCACGCCTTTTCATCGCGATAGATCATGCTCCCTGACACTACCCTTTCTATTGTCGGAATCGTTCCCCACGACAACCGACCTCCCGTTCCTTCAGCGGGAGGCCAGATCTGGAGCCCGTTTGGGGCTCTGGAGAGGGGATCCTTCGATCTTCGTCATCACCAACCCTTCTCCTTTCCAATTCCATTATGCT
>JAAAXO010000210.1:0-89970 GCA_011799875.1 Thinopyrum elongatum | reverse complement strand
GGAGGGGTTTTTGGCGGTTCGATCGGGCGGTCCACGCCCGCGTCGTTCTGGCTGGTTTCACGGGCCGAGGTGGTCGAATCGCCGCGGCGAGCACCGCAGCGCGACGGCGAGCTTCGGTTTGAGTTAGATCAGCAGCAGCAGTGCGCCAAATGACGAGTCAAAAGGCTATCGAGGCTCTACGCGCGCGGGCGAGCTAAACGGGCACAGGCGCGGGACCAAATGGTCGCCGTAGGGCTGCCGGCGACAGCCCGTGCAGAGCGAGCTCGGCCATGACAGGGGAGAGGCTACGGTGGTGGAAACAGAGCGCAACATGGTAAGAAGAAGGGGGGACTCACAGCGTTCCTCAGAGGTGCAAGGCGGGATCGGGGAAGGCTGGGGTGGCCGGAATCAGCGACGGCGTTCGGCGGCGATCCGATAGGAAGAAAGCTCATTCTTGGCGATGGCGGGGTCTCGGCTCCGTCCCGTTGCGCAGGCGACTTAGCGGATAGCGGGAGCCTCGGGGAACACGTCGGGGTGCGAGGGAGAGGTGGTGCCGCGAGCATCAGCGAGGGCCGATCATGGCGGCGTCGGGCGAGGTGGGGAGCGAGGGAGGAGGGGGGAACTGGCTAGGGTTGCCAGAGGGGGTACGGGGTTGCTCTTAACCCGCGCGCGCGGGGGCGCGCTGTCGAGCGGCGAGCAGGGGGGCCTGGGGTGCGCGCGGCTCGGTTTCGACAGCGGGGCGGCGGTGAGCAGTGAGAGAGTGGGAGGAAGGCGCGGGGTGGGCTGGGCCGGCGCTGTAGCAGTAGGCCTATGCACAGTAGCGCTTTAGGCCTTTTCCTTTTCTCTTTTTCTGTTTCTTTTCTTTTCTTTTGCAAAATGTTTGAGCACCCAAATGAATTTTGTAAAAAGTGTGGCTAGCCCTAAATATTAAGGCATTATACCCTAACACCAAAAACTAGTTTGGGCAAACACTCATTTCATAGTGATCTAGATTAATTAAAAGGTTTTAAATATTATTTCAGCCACTTTAAGGAGGTTTGATTAATTAACTAACAAATGTTGGTGTCACATTTTTTATGGTCTCTGGAAATTTATTATTTAATGAAAATTTTAGTTTCTATGTTTGAACAACTTTTATTTTCCAATTCATTTAAGTTGGATTTTGACTTAGGAGTTGAAATGCAATATGAATGCTAATGATACATGCACTGTTAAACTTGCTGACTTGTCATTATCAAAAGTGATTACTATGCTAATGACATGGGGTGTTACAACTCTCCTCATCTATCAATAATTCTCGTCTCCGAAATTAGAGGAAGACTGAAAGAAAGCGGGGGATATCTTCACGAGACGATCCTCACGTTCCAATTGCGTTCACTTCAGATGATTCGACCACTGAACCTTGAGGATTTGATTGACTTCTGACGATTTTCGGCATTCAGCTTGATCAATACACGATGGGCGGCTATTCTGGATAGACAGATCTTCCCTTAATTCACGCATTTCGTGATCCACAGCTCGAATAGGATCCTTGAAGCACGACGGAGTTGGGATACATGAAAGACATCATGTACTTGTGAAAGATTTGGCGCATTTCATCTGATATGCCACTTCTCCTCCTGACGGGCAAGAATACGGAACAGGCCAATGTACGAGGAGCTAATTTGCCATTGATTCCAAACCGATGAGTGCCTTTCAAATGGAGTGACGCGGAGGTATGCTTGCTCGCCAGGTTGAAGACCATTTCCTGGTGCTTTCGGTCAAGTTGCTCTTTCTGACGAGACTGAGCAGTTTTCAGATGTTCACGGACATAGGACGTGTTCTTCAGCTTGCTGAAGCAATGTCCGGTCTGACAGTGAGCATTCCCCAGTCGGCTACCAATTCAGAGGGGTTCGAACCTTAAGTCGTAAAGAACTTCAAACGATGCCATCTTCAAACTAGCTTATGGCTACTGTTGTAAGGAGATTCGGCATACGGGAGAGATTCCTCCCATTCTTACCGAGGCAGATGACGCAAGCTCGAGCATATCTTCGAGCACTTGATTAACTCGTCGTTCGACTTGACCCTGAGACTGAGGTTGAAAGCGGTGCTGAAGACAGATGAGTTTCCCATAGCTCTGGAAACATTCCAGAATCTGAAGGTGAAGAGGCTGCCACATCAGAACTGATCTCCAACGAAACCCGTTTAGCGACACAATTCGGGAAACTACAATGTGCTAACTGACTACAGTGATTGTCCTCCTTAACTAGCAGAAAGTGAGCAACCTTGCAGAATCGGTCAATGACGACAAAAATAGCATCATGACCCTTCTGAGATCTGGAAAACCAGTAATGAAATCCCATTTGGACTTGTCCCATTTCCATTCAGGAATTTCAAGGGTTGCAGAGTTCCAGCCGGCCTTGATGTTTGCTTTAATGCATCGGCAGATGTCACACTCAAAACATAACGAGCAATATCTTGCTTCATATTAGGCAACCAGTATCTCTGACGAATGTCACGGTACATCTTTGTGCTACCAGGATGAATTGACAGAGGAGTGTCATGAGCTTCTTTCGTAACAGTGTTCCCTCTCATCCTTGAACTTGGGACAAGAAGAGGTGGTTGGAAAATAGATCCCATCCTTATCAAGATGGAATTCCGACGGCTTTCCTTTCTCAAGTATCGCTTGATCCTTTCAACCCTCAGAGTCATACCGTTGCATAGTCTTGATGCTTTGTTTCTAAATCTGGTTCGACAACCAGGGTATTGAGATAACCCTGTGGAAACAATATGGAGTGTCATTTGCGAAGCTCTTATGAAGCAGAGGTTTGTGCTTCCTGAAACAATGAAGATTGTTGCAATAAGCCTTACACTCAAAGCATCGGCCATACATTAGCCTTGCCAGGGGTATATGAGATTTCATATCATAATCGGCTATGTTCCGAGCATCTTTGTGATGAAGGTTCAGATCTGGTTTATAATCATACTTCAACTTTGATGATCCGTATATTCTCACCACGGTTACCGAGAAGGTAGTCGCCATAGCTTCAGGGCATAGATAACCGCAGAAAGTTCAGATCATGCACGGGATAATTTTCTTCATGAGGACGCAACTGTCGAGAGGCATAATCATCACTTACGCTCTTGCATTGGACAACCAATTCTTGATGAGATGCATCACAGTATATCACGAAATCCTTTTGGGAATCCGGGGGTGCTAATACTGGGCAGATGTTAACTTATCTTTCAGTGTCTGAAAGCTTCTTGACATTTTTCTGTCCACTCAATTTGACACCTTTTGTGAAAGATTCGTCAATGGTTTTGCAATCTTGGAAAAGTTCTCAACGACGAAGGCAATAGCTAGTGAGTCCGAGAAACCTTCTAACTTGCTTAACATTCTTCGGGTGAGTCCAGTCAAGAATAGCCTAAACTCGTTCAGGTTACAACAATTCCATCCTTGGAAATCACATGACCCGGTAGGCACTTCAGATAACCAAATTCACACTTGGAGAATTTAGCATACAACTGATGTTCTCGTAGCTCTCTCCAATACAGCCAAAGAGTTCAGCATGTTCTTCTTCATTCTTAGAGTATATAAGGATATCATCCAAATAACCACGACGAATTTGTCGAGGTAATCCACGAATATATATTCATCAGACGGTGAACGTAGCTGGAGCATTCGTTAGGCCAAATGACATGACAGTGTATTCATAGGAGCCATAACAGTGACGAATGCAGTCTTGGGAATATCCTCTTCACGACACGGATCTGGTGATAACCCCAACCTCAAGTCGAGTTTAGAGAACACCGATGATCCAGCAAGCTGATCATAAGAGATCTTGATCCGGGTAGTGGGTATTTATTCTGGATTGTGGGCTTGGTTAATGGGCCGGTAATCCTGAACCAAGCGTTAGTTCCATCCTTCTTCTTACGAGAGTGAAGGTGCTCCCCAAGCAGGGAAACTGGGGCGGATGAAACCTTTCCTAAGTGACTTTTCGATTTCTTCTTAAGCTCGAGAAGGTGGTGCGGAGCATCTTATAAGGTCGCTTGGCAATAGGGACAGTGCCAGGTTTCAGTCAATGACAAACTCAAAAGCTCTACAGCCGGGGTATCCTGGAATTTCTTCTCGGAAAACGTCCGGAAATTTTCGAACGACAGGAACGTTCTCGATTCCTTCCAGAGGTGAGGTGTTCAGGCATTCAGAGCATAATATCTGAGCTTCAGCATTTCGGGTAATGCGGGCGGTGTAGTTCACTATCTCATCGGAGGGGTGAAGAAGTTGGACAACTTTAGTGGCACAATTGATCGAAGCAATGTGAGCTTTCAACCAATCCATTCCGAGTATGAGTCTATGGTGGAAATTTCAAGACGTTGGTGAGGCAAGGAATTACAACCCTTTAATTTCGACGGTAACATCAGTGCTATCACGTCAGCATGACAATGAGAAGTATAATACAACTCGGAGAGAAAGGTTAAACAAAACAATGGAAGGAAAATGATTATCAGACTAATCAGATCAATGACAGGGAAATCGCACAGATATCCAGCTCTCCGGGGTAGATGGGATTTACGAGATCCTAAGTGTCGGCGTTAGTAAATATTTAACCCGAATAGAAGAGCGATCAGAGTCCAGAGTATAGACAGGAATAAAGATCCTAATACCACCCATTTTGGCGACGTGGGCCGTAAGCCACACACCAAGTTAGTAATTAGTTTTTTCGGTTTCTAGACTCAACTTCGACCAAGGAATTTGGAAGGGGGCTTCCTCAGGCAGTCGGCTCTAATACCAACTTGTGACGCCCCCGACTCAATCGTACACTAATCATACACGCAAACGTGTACGATCAAGCCCAGGGACTCACGGGAAGATATCACAACACAACTCTAAACTCAAATAAACACAATCCACAATATTACGACCAGGGATCACGAAATCCGAATACATAAGTCAGTCCTACAATAATATTTGAGTACAGACTAGATAGACAAGTTTTGCCTTAAGAAGGCTAGCACAAACAACGACACTAGATCGAAAGGCATTGGCCTCCCTGCCTGGGAAACTTCGATCCTACTCCTGGTCGGCTGGCTCGATCCAGTAATACGTGCCCTCTGGACCCCCTGGTAGTAAGCTCCTGTGGTGGCCTCTGGCTCCGGGACTCCCTCGTCTGTTTGTACCTCAAGGTGGGGTATGGGGAAAAGAAAGTAAGCAATCATGATACTCATCCAAGTACTCAGCAAGCAGGATCTATACTACATAAGCAACATTATCAATGGAGAAAGGCTGTTAAGTGGACTGGGCTGCAGAAATGCCAGAATAGAGGGAAGGCCCTAGTCCTATCAAAGACTAACATCTTCACGAAGCCATCATCTTGCAGCAGTAGAAGAGAGTAGAATAGCATTTTATTTGCAAACATGTTGAAGCAAGCCTAGAGATCCTTCCTCGACTCCCAAGCGAGAAAGCGATCCCGACAGCTTCAATTAAGTAAAAGTTCCAGTTAAAGTAGTAGATCGGATACACAAACTGACGTCCTTTAACCGTAGGACCAGCTATCGATAGATCATTCAGTAAAGCAACCACTTGTGACGCCCCCGACTCAATCGTACCCTAATCATACACGCAAACCGTGTAACGATCAAGCACAGGCATCCATGGCAAGATTCACAACAACACAACTCTAAACTCAATAAATAAACGGAGATCCACAATATTCAGACCAGGGATCACGAAGATCCGAATACATAGTCAGTCATACAATAATATCTGAGTACAGACATAGTTAGACAAGTTTTGCCTTAAAGGCTAGCACAACAATGACACTAGAATCGAAAGGCGTTGGCCTCCTGCCTGGGAACCTCCGATCCTACTTCCTAGTTGGCTGGCTCGATCCAGTAATACGTGCCCTCCGGACCCACCTTGTAGTAAGCTCCTGTGGTGGCACTGGCTCCGGGACTCCATCGTCTGTTTGTATCATCAAGGTGGGGTATGGGGAAAAGAGAAAGTAAAGCAACCGTGAGTACTCATCCGTACTCAGCAGCAAGGATCTTACATATGCACATTATCAATGGAGAAAGGCTGTAATTGGACTGGGCTGCAAGAAATGCCAGAATGAGAAGGCCTAGTCCTATCGAAGACTAACATCTTCACGAAGCCATCATCTTGCAGCGTAGAAGAGAGTAAAGAGCATTTTATTTAGCAAACATGTTGGCAAGCCTAGAGTCCTTCCTCGACTCCCAAGCGAGAAAGCGATCCCGAAGCTTCAATTAAGTAACAAGTATCCAGTTCAAGTAGTAGTCGGGATACACAACTGAGCGTCCTTTATCATAGGACCGGCTATCGATAGTCATTCACATCCCTGCAGGGGTGCACTACTTTACCCAACACGCTCGATCAACTCCGGCCGACACACTGGCTGGTAATGCCCGGCCTCGGAAGATCACACAAGCAGCCGCCTACCTAGGCTTGCGAGGTTCAGCACGCCGGACTAACCTATGCACCCAGAGGTCTTGGGCCATCGCCCTGGGCACCCTGCGCGTTGCGAAACTGGCCGGGGTGCAGGCGCGACACTGAACTCGTCATTGAAGTATCCAGCCCATCCCGACAATCAGCCCCATGGGAATCGTGCCTCGTCTGACGAGCTTTCAGGAGAAACGTACATCGCGAGGGGCCCCATAACCATAATCCCGTGGTGTGTAGGCGTATAGGGCACGTCGACCCACTCAGATCACACTCCCAAATCCAATAGGCTCATTTAGTATCACGCGGAGACAATCAGAGTCTCTGATGCCCGCCCAATATCACACTCGAGTGCCCTTCCGGCCACCCGACATCATAGAGCCCCAGCGGGTACCCACCAGGGTCGACCCGCCTGTAACAAAGGTCAAGTAACATTGTGGTCATAACATCAAGGGAAAACCCGAGGAATCACCCTCGGTGGATTCCACTCGTATGAATCATCAGGGTGAATGTATGAGGCATCACCCTCGAGTTCACACTGAGGGGTTGCACGACAGGGTCGTATCGGAAGTGGAGAAAGGAATCACCCTCGATGACCCGACCGAACAGCTACACTGCGCAAGTATTCATCAGGAGTGCATTACGAGGTATCACCCTCGGCACTCGATAGTAACTATGCAGTCGTACACCTAGGGGGTGTGAAGTGAGGTGTCGGTCTCTGGTCACGATCACTTGATCAGTCGTCGATGATCAAGCAGAGGGCAACAAGGAAAGTATTGGGGGTCACTGATGGATCACTACCAACCTTTACTAAACAGTTTAACATAGGCAGGTAAGGTAACATTGAACAGGTTACAAAAGCAGGCTATGCATCAGAATAGGAACATACTTAATAGTAGCAAAAACTAATGCAAGCAGGAGAAATGGAATGTGCGATATCTGGATGCTCAAGGGGGGGGGGGGCTTGCCTGGTTGCTGTGGCAAGAGAGAGGGATCGTCAACGGGCTGCTCGTCTGTAGCGTAGTCGTACTCCGCTGCAGCGTCGTCAGTCTCGGCGTCTATCAAGAGAGAAGGAGGGGGAGAGAAACAATAAATTCATGGCAAAAATGCAAACAATATGCATGACATGCCTAAATGATATGCCGGGGTGTTCTACTGCCTAACTAAACAATTTAGTTAATTTAGGAATTTACTTGGATTTATTTAATCAACGTTGGCACTATTCATTTATGGAAATCGGTCTAAAAGTTCAATGTTCATATAGCTAGGGGCATATAACAAGAATACGGAGGACGTATTTGGGTTCGTATCGAAATTCTGAGCAAGTTTCATATATAAATTATTTTCATCGGAGTTACAGTTTATTTAATATGATTTTCTAAAGTTTTAAACATTTTTTGAATTTAATTATTTATTTAAATTCGAATTATCCAGAATAGTGAATGATGACGTCAGCATGAGGTCAGTGTGATGTCAACAGGTCAACTCTGGCTGACCAGAGTCAAACCTGACAAGTGGGGCCCACATGTCATACACTGTGGCTTTAACAGAGAGGTTAAATTGACTAATTGGGTTAATTAATAGGTGGGGCCCAGCAGTGAGTGACTGATTAGTGTTTAAACTAATTAATTAACTAATTAATAGATTTTCTATTTACTTAAATTCGTTTAAATGGTCGGGCCCCACATGTCAGTGAGACAGGGGCGGCCACGTCAGCAGTTGACCCGAGTCAACGGGTCAACTGGGGCCCGGGCCCACAGTCAGTGGCACGGGGGTGGGACCCTCAGCCACGTCGGACGCCGCCGGAGAGCGCTCCGGCGAGCCCGAGCGCGGCGGCGAACTCCGGCGAGCTCGGGTTTTTACTACGGTGTACCATTTTGGGCGGGGTTTGGCGCGTTTCGATCGGTGTCCACGCCGCGTTCGTTCTCGGTGGTTTCACGGGCTGAGGTGGTCAGAATCACCGGCGCGAGCACCGCAGCGACGGCGAGCTTCGGCGGAGGTAGATCACAGCAGCGCAGTGCGCAAATGACGAGGCAAAAGGCTATCGAGGCTCTACGCGCGCGGGCGAGCTAAACGGGCACAGGCGCGGGACCAAATGGTCGCCGTAGGGCTGCCGGCGATGAGCCCATGCGGAGACGAGCTCGGCCATGACAGGGAGAGGGGCCTACGGTGGTGGAAACAGAGCGCAACAATGGTAAGAAGAAGGGGGAGCTCACAGCGATCCTCCAGAGGTGCAAGGCAGGCTCGGGGAAGGCGTGGGGTGGCCGGAATCAGCGACGGCGTTCGGCGGCGATCCGGTGAGGAAAAAAGCTCGTTCTTGGCGATGGCGGGGGTCTTGGCTCTGTCCCGTTGGCGCAGGCGACGTAGCGGACAGTGGCGAGCCTCGGGGACACGTCGGGGTGGCGAGGGAGAGGTGGTGGCCGCGAGCTTCAGCGGAGGCCGATCATGGCGGCGTCGGGCGAGGTGGGGAGCGAGGGAGGAAGGGGGGAACTGTGCTAGGGTTTGCCAGAGGGGGTACGGGGTTGCTCTTAACCCAGCGCGCGCGGGGGCGCGCTGTCGAGCGGCGAGCGAGGGGGGCCTGGGGTGCGCGCGCTCGGTGTTCGACAGCGGGGTGGCGGTGAGCAGTGAGAGGTGGGAGGAGGCGCGGGGTGGGCTGGGCCGGCGCTGTAGCAGTAGGCCTAAGTGCACAGTAGCGCATTTAGGCCTTTTCCTTTTTCTCTTTTTCTGTTTCTTTTCTTTTCTTTTTGCAAAATGTTTGAGCACCCAAATGAATTGTGTAAAAAGTGTGAGCTAGCCCTTAAATATTAGTGCATTATACCCTAACACCAAAAACTAGTTTGGGCAAAACATCATTTCATAGTTGATCTAGATTAATTAAAAAGGTTATTAAATATTATTTTCAGCCACTATTAGAGGAGGTTTGGGTTAGTTAATTAACGTAACAAATGTTTGTTACAATTTTTGAATGGTCTCTGGAATATTTATTATTTAATGAATATTTTAGTTTCTGTGTTGAACAACTTTTATTTTCCATATTCATTAATGTTGGATTTTGACTTAGGAGTTGAAATGCAATATGATGCTAATGATGATCATGCACCGTTAAACTTGCTGACTTGTCATTATCAAAAGTGATTACTGTTTCTAATGACATGGGGTGTTACAACCTCCTTGGGAAGGGCCCTTTGTGGTTAGCAAAAACCTCAACAATGGGTCATATTATCTCATCGATATACGTGAACACAATATGTCACATACCTATGAGGAGGAGACCAACAGGCCCTGGAACATTGCTCATCCTCGACCTTACTATACCTAAGCTACTGGCTCAGTTATTGTACATACCTAGTCATGTATATACCTTTTTATGATCAAATATAATAAAGCCGGCATCCCCGAAACTTGGGGCCTCTGTCGTTTCATCTCATATATTGTGCATGTGTCTTTTATTTGTTTATCATAGGTCACTTGGGGGCTTCCAACTCAGCGAGTTTAGCTTTCTCACCCTCTTAACATGGCAAAAACGCCACAATATGTTGGTTAAACTTGCTTGTCTGCTTGATGCTACGTCGGAAAGGTGACCCGCTATACTCTTGACAGTCAATCTTTATGACCCTGAACTTGTCAAAGTTAAAACGGCGGCCTAAGTCGCGTGAGGGCCGGCTTACAAAAAGCAAGGATAAACCAAGGCTATCATGTCAGCTTCACTGAAGCAAGACTTGAGCTTCGAAAGCCAGTCTTTTTTGTCGAGTCTTGTGATACGTCCATTGTGCATCATGCTTTTATGTTGATATTTATTGCATTATGGGCTGTTATTACACATTACGGTACAATACTTATGTCTTTTCTCTCTTATTTTACAAGGTTTAAATACAGAGGGAGAATGCCGGCAGCTGGAATTTTGGACCGGAAAGGAGCAAATCTGAGAGACCTATTCTGCACAACTCCAAAAGTCAGGAAAATTTACGGAGGATTGTTTTGGAATATATAGAATTATTGGGCGAAAAAATACCATGGGACCCACCAGGTGGCCACAAGCCTGGGGCGTGCCCTACCACCCCCCTACTGCCCCTAGGGCTTGTGGGCCCCCTGGCAGGTCTCCGGTGTCCATCTTCTCTGCTATATGGAGGTTTTTACCTGGAAAAAAATCAAAAGGAAGCTTTTGGGATGAAGCGCCGCCGTCTCGAGGCGGAACCTGGGCAGAAGCAATCTAGGGCTCCGGCGGAGCTATTCTGCCGGGGAAACTTCCCACCTAAGGGGGAAATCGAAGCCATCGTCATCACCAACGATCCTCTCATCGAGAGGGGGTCAATCTCCATCATCATCTTCACCACACCATCTCCTCTCAAACCCTAGTTCATCTGTTGTATTCAATCTTTGTCTCAAAACCTCATATGGGTACCTCTGGGTTGCTAGTGGGTGTGATTACTCCTTGTAGTTGATGCTAGTTGGTTTATTCAGTGAAGATCATATTTTCAGATCCTTAATATATTCAATCCCCTCTAATCTTTAACATGAATTGCTTTGTGAGTAGTTACGTTGTTTCCTGAGGACATGGGAGAAGTCTTGTTATAATATATCATGTGAATTTGGTATTCGTTCGATATCTTATGAAGGTATGTTGTCTTTCCTCTAGTGGTGTTATGTGAACGTTGACTACGTGAAACTTCAGCATGATTTGGGCCTAGGAGAAGCGTTGGGAAGTAGTAAGTAGATGATGGTTGCTAGAGTGACAGAATCTCAAACCCTAGTTTATTGCTTTGCTTCATAAGGGGCTGATTTGGATCCACATGTTTCATGCTATGGTTAGATTTATCTTAATTCTTCTTTCGTAGTTGCGAATGCTTGCGAGAGGGTTAATCATAAGTGGGAAGCTTGTCCAAGTAAGGACAGCACCCAAGAATAGGTCCACCCACATATCAATTATCAAGTAACGAACGCGAATCATATGAGCATGATGAAAACTAACTTGACAACATCCCCATGTGTCCTCGGAGCGCTTTGCTTTATATAAGAGTTCGTCCAGGCTTATCCTTTGCTACAAAAAGGATTGGGCCACCTTGCTGCACCTTTGTTACACTTGTTACTTGTTACCCGTTACGAATTACCTTATCACAAAACTATCTTTTACCGATAATTTCAGTGCTTGCAGAAAATACCTTGCTGAAAACCGCTTGTCATTTCCTTCTGCTCCTCGTTGCGTTCGACACTCTTACTTATCGAAAGGACTACGATAGACCCCTATATTTGTGGCAAATCAAGAATCTTTTCTGGTGCCGTTGCCTAGGAGTGAAGCGCCTTTGGTAAGGAAACATTTATATTACGTGCTGAAATTTACTGTCACCTGTCACTATGGAAAATCATCGTTTGAGGGGTATGTTCGGGGTATCTTCACCTCGACCGGAAGAGCAAAGATTTGCCCCTCAACCTAATGAACCTACTGAAAATATTTGTTATGAAATTCCTTTGGGTATGATAGAGAAACTGCTAGCTCATCCTTATGCAGGAGATGGAACATTACATCCTAATATGCATCTGATCTATGTGGATGATGTTTGTGGATTATTTAAGCTTGCAGGTTTACCCGAGGATGAAGTCAAGAAGAAGGTATTCCCTTTATCTTTAAAGGAGAAGGCATTGACATGGTATAGGCTATGTGATGATATTGGAACTTGGAATTAAAACCGATTGAAATTGGAATTTCATCAGAATTTTTATCCTATGCATCTGGTTCATCGTGATCGGAATTATATATATAATTTTTGGCCTCGTGAAGGAGAAAGTATCGCTCAAGCTTGGGGGAAGCTTAAGTAAATGTTATATTCATGCCCTAATCATGAGCTCTCAAGAGAAATTATTATTTAGAACAATGTTGGGGATATCACTTATCGGGAACTTATCAGCCGACCCATGATAAGGGGTAAATCGGCCAGTTTATCGGCATATCGGCCGATTTATCACCATATCGGCTGATTTATCGGCCGATTTATCTTATCGGTCAGACAACGGTAAGCGATAAATCCGCCGATTTATCGGAATATCGGAAGATATCTTGAATAGTGATTCAGAACATTTATGCTCGTCTTTCTCGTAATGATCAATCGATGCTCGATACTTCTTGTACTAATTCTTTTATGAAGAAAACTATTGAATTCAAATGGGATCTCTTGGAAGGAATTAAACGCAACTTTGAAGATTGGGAGCTGGACGAAGGTAAGGAGTCAGGTATAAACCTTAAGTTTGATTGTGTTAAATCTTTTATGGATACCGATGCTTTTCGTGAATTTAGCACTAAAATGAACTTGACTCTGAGATAGTAGCTTCTTTCTGTGAATCATTTGCTACTCATGTTGATCTCCCTAAGGAGAAGTGGTTTAAATATCATTCTCCCATTTAAGTAAAAATAGTAGAACCTATTAAAGCTGAAGAAGAAACCATTACTTATAATGTTGATCCTGTTATTCCTACTGCTTATATTGAGAAACCACCTTTCCCTGTTAGGATAAAAGAATATGCTAAAGCTTCAGTCATGGTTTGTAAGAGTTATACTAGAACACCTACACCCCCTGAAAAAATTAAAGTTGAACCTAGTATTGCTATGGTTAAAGATATCTTGGTCGATAATATTGATGGGCATGTTATTTATTTATGTGATGAAGCTGCTAAAATTGCTAAACCCGATGGTAAAGATAAACATAGACCTGTTGTTGGCATGCCTGTTGTTTCTGTTAAAATAGGAGATCATTGTTATCATGGCTTATGTGATTTGGGTGCTAGTGTGAGTGCAATTCCCTTTACTTTATACCAAGAAATTATGAATGATATTGCACCTGCTGAAATAGAAGATATAGATGTTACTATTAAACTTGCCAATAGAGATACTATATCACCAATTGGGATTGTTAGGGATGCTGAGGTCTTGTGTGGGAAAATAAAATACCCTACTGGTTTTCTAGTTCTTGGTTTCCCACAAGATGATTTTGTCCCATTATATTTGGTAGGCCTTTCTTGAACACTGTTAATGCTAAAATAGATTGTGAGAAAGAAACTATTAGTGTAAGTTTCGGCGATGTGTCTCATGAGTTTAATTTCTCCAAATTTCATAGACAACCCCATGATAAAGAATTGCCTAGTAAAGATGAAATTATTGGTCTTGCTTCTATTGCCGTACCTCCTACTAATTCTTTAGAACAATATTTGCTAGATCATGAAACCGATATGTTCATGAATGAAAGAAAGGAACTAGACGAGATTTTCTTTAAACAAATGCCTGTTTTGAAACACAATTTGCCTGTTGAGACTCTTGGAGATCCTCTGCCACCCAAGAGTGATCCTGTGTTCGATCTTAAACAATTACCAGATACTTTGAAATATGCTTATCTCGATGAGAAAAAGATATATCCTGTTATTATTAGTGCTAACCTTTCAGAGTATGAGGAAAAGAAGTTATTGAAAACTCTGAAGAAGCAACGTGCAGCTATTGGATATACTCTGGATGATCTTAAGGGCATTAGTCCCACTCTATGTCAGCACAAAATTAATATGGAAACTGATGCTAAACCTCTTGTGTATCATCAGCGACGGTTGAATCCTAAGATGAAAGAATTGGTAAGAAATGAAATACTAAAGCTTCTGGAAGCAGGTATAATCTATCCTATTGCTAATAGTAGATGGGTAAGTCCTGCTCATTGTGTCCCTAGGAAAGGAGGTATTACGGTTGTTCCTAATGATAAAAATGAGTTGATTCTGCAAAGAATTGTAACAGGTTATAGAATGGTAATTGATTTTAGAAAATTAAACAAAGCTACTAGGAAAGATCATTACCCTCTACCTTTTATTGATCAAATGCTAGATAGACTATCAAAACATACACACTTCTGTTTTCTAGATGGTTATTCTGGTTTTTCCCAAATACTTGTGTCATAAGAGGATCAAGAAAAAACTACTTTTACTTGCCCTTTCGAGATCTTTGCTTATGAACATATGCCTTTTGGTTTATATAATACACCTGCTACCTTTCAAATATGTATGACTGCTATATTCTCTGACTTTGGTGAAAAGATTGTTGAGGTTTTCATGGATGATTTCTCTGTTTACGGTACTTCTTTTGATGATTGCTTAAGCAACCTTGATCGAGTTTTGCAGAGATGTGAACAAAGTAATCTGTCTTGAATTGGGAGAAGTGCCACTTTATGGTTAATGAAGGTATTGTCTTGGGGCATAAAATCAAAGAGGTATTGAAGTTGATAAAGCTAAAGTTGATGCTATTGAAAAAATGCCTTGTCCTAAAGTATCAAAGGTATACGAAGTTTCCTTGGCCATGCTGGTTTCTATAGGAGATTTATTAAAGACTTCTCTAAAATTTCTAGGCCTCTTACTAATCTCTTGCAAAAGTATGTTCCATTTGTTTTTTTTGACGATTGTGTAGAAGCATTTGAAATACTTAAGAAAGCCTTAATTTTGGCGCCTATTGGTCAACCACCTGATTGGAACCTACCTTTTGAAATTATGTGTGATGCTAGTGATTATACTGTTGGTGCTGTTCTAGGACAGAGAGTTGATAAGAAATTGAATGTTATCCTTTATGCAAGTAAAACTCTAGACAGTGCTCAAAGAAATTATGCTACCACTGAAAAAGAATTTTTAGCAGTTGTATTTGCTTGTGACAAGTTCAGATCTTATATTGTTGATTCCAAAGTAACTGTTCACACCGATCATGCTGTTATTAAATATCTTATGGAAAAGGAAGATGCTAAACCTAGACTTATTAGATGGGTTCTTTTGCTGCAAGAATTTGATTTACATATTATTGAGAGAAAGGGAGCTGAGAACCCCGTAGCAGACAACTTGTATAGGTTGGAAAATATTCGTGATGACCCACTACCTATTGATGATAGATTTCCTAATGAACAATTAGCTGTCATAAATGCTTCTCATAGTACTCCTTGGTATGCTGACTATGCCAATTTTATTGTTGCTCAATTTATACCACCTAGTTTCACATACCAACAAAAGAAAAGTTTTTCTATCATTTAAGAGATTACTTTTGGAATGACCCACACCTTTACAAAGAAGGAGTAGATGGTGTTATTAGACGTTGTGTACCTGAGCATGAACAGGAACAAATCCTACGCAAGGGTCACTCCGAGGCCTATGGAGGACACCATGCTGGTGTTAGAACTGCACACAAGGTATTACAATCTGGTTTTTATTGGCCTATTCTTTTTAAGGATGCTCGTAAGTTTGTCTTGTCTTGTGATGAATGTCAAAGAATTGGTAATATTAGTAGACGTCAGGAAATGCCTATGAATTATTCACTTGTTATTGAACCATTTGATGTTTGGGTATTTGATTATATGGGACCTTTTCCTTCCTCAAATGGGTATTCACATATTTTAGTTGCTGTTGATTATGTTACTAAGTGGGTAGAAGCTATTCCAACTAGTAGTGCTGATCATAACACCTCCATTAAAATGCTTAAAGAAGTTATTTTCCCGAGGTTTGGAGTCCGTAGATATTTAATGAATGATGGTGGTTCACACTTTATTCATGGTGCTTTCCGTAAATTTCTTGCTAAGTATGATGTTAACCATGGAATCGCTTCTCCATATCAATCTCAGTCTAGTGGTCAAGTAGAATTGAGTAACCGAGAAATAAAGTTGATTTTGCAAAAGACTGTTAACAGATCTAGAAAGAATTGGACCAAGAAAGTTGATGATGCACTATGGGCTTATAGAACTGCTTATAAAAACCCTATGGGTATGTCTCCGTATAAAATGGTTTATGGAAAGGCATGTCACTTACCTCTTGAAGTAGAACATAAAGCTTATTGGGCAATTAAAGAGCTCAACTATGATTTCAAACTTGCCGGTGAGAAGAGATTATTTGACATTAGCTCACTTGATGAATGGAGAGCCCAAGCCTATGAAAATGCCAAATTGTTTAAAGAGAAAGTTAAAAGATGGCATGATAAAAGGATACAAAAGCGTGAATTTAATGTAGGTGACCATGTCTTGCTATACAATTCTCGTTTAAGATTTTTTGCAGGAAAGCTTCTCTCTAAATGGGAAGGGCCTTACATTATCGAGGAAGTGTCTCATTCCGGTGCCATCAAGATCAACAATGCCGAAGGCAATAACACGAAAGTGGTAAACGGGCAAAGAATCAAACATTATATCTCAGGTACTCCCATAAATGTTGAAACCAATATTATTAATACCATAACACCGGAGGAGTACATAAGGGATATCTACCAAAACGCTCCGGACTCCGAAAAGGAATAGTTATGTTATACAGTAAGTAAACCGACTCCAAAACTTTTCCAAAATCAATTTTACTCCGTTTTGGAATATTTAAAAATTTAGGAAAATAAAATGTAGTCTGAAAAGTGCACGAGGAGGCGACAAGCCTTGGGGGCGTGCCCTACCCACCTGGGCGCGCCTCCCGGGCTTGTGGCCACCTCGTGTGCCCTCCGGACTCCATTTTCTTGTAGTAAACTCCTTTTGGTTGGTAAAAACTCATTATATAATCTCCTGAAGGTTTTGACCACCGTACCATGGCAATATCCTCTGTTCTTGTTTCGAGCTGTTTTTCTTGACAGATCTAGATCGCCATGACGTCTCCAAGCGCCCCCAAGGACAAGTTTTTCAAGAAGTGATACGTCTCCAACATATCTATAATTTTTGATTGTTCCATGCTATTATATTATATGTTTTGGATGTTTTATATGCATTAATATGCTATTTTATATTATTTTTGGGACTAACCTATTAACCTAGAGCCCAGTGCCAGTTTCTGTTTTTTCCTTGTATTTGAGTTTCGCAGAAAAGGAATACCAAACGGAGTCCAAACGAAATAAAACTTTCGCGATGATCTTTCTTGGACCAGAAGGAAACCAGGAGACTTGGAGATGAAGTTGGAGGAGCCACGAGGCGTCCACAAGGACGGAGGGCGCGCCCAGGGGGGTACGATATGCCCCCCACCCTTGTGGGCCCCTCATGCACCTCCTGACCTAATTCTTTCGCCTATATATACTCTTATATGCCCAAACCACCAGAGGCATCCACGAAAATACTTTTCCACCGCCGCAACCTTCTGTACCCGTGAGATCCCATCTAGGGGCCTTTTCTGATGTCCTGCCGGAGGGGGATTCGATCACGGAGGGCTTGTACATCAACACCATTGCCCTTCCGATGAAGTGTGAGTAGTTTACCTCAGACCTACGGGTCCATAGCTAGTAGCTAGATGGCTTCTTCTCTCTCTTTGATTCTCAATACCATGTTCTCCTCGATGTTCTTGGAGATCTATTTGATGTAATACTTTTTGCGGTGTGTTTGCCGAGATCCGATGAATTGTGGATTTATGATCAGCTTATCTATGAATATTATTTGAATCTTCTCTGAATTCTTTTATGCATGATTTGATATCTTTGTAATTCTCTTCGAACTATCGGTTTGGTTTGGCCAACTAGATTGGTTTTTCTTGCAATGGGAGAAGTGCTTAGCTTTGGGTTCAATCTTGCGGTGACCTTTCCCAGTGACAGTAGTGGCAGCAAGGCACGTATTGTATTGTTGCCATCGAGGATAAAAAGATGGGGTTTTCATCATATTGCTTGAGTTAATTCCTCTACATCATGTCATCTTACTTAATGCGTTACTCCGTTCTCTATGAACTTAATACTCTAGATGCATGCTGGATAGCGGTCGATGTGTGGAGTAATAGTAGTAGATGCAGAATTGTTTCAGTCTACTTGACATGGATGTGATGCCTATATTCATGATCATTGCCTTAGATATCATCATAACTTTGCGCTTTTCTATCAATTGCTCGGCAGTAATTTGTTCACCAACCGTAATATTTTCTATCTTGAGAGAAGCCTCTAGTGAAACCTATGGCCCCGGGTCTATTTTCCATCATATTACTTTCCGATCTACTATTTTGCAATCTTTTATTTTCAGATCTATAAACCAAAAAACCAAAAAATATTTACTTTATCTTTTGTTTAGTTTTACCTATCTCTATCAGATCTCACTTTTGCAAATAACCGTGAAGGGATTGACAACCCCTTTATCGCGTTGGGTGCAAGTTGTTTGATTGTTTGTGCAGTTATTTGGTGATTTGTGCGTTGTCTCCTACTGGATTGATACCTTGGTTCTCAAACCGAGGGAAATACTTATCTCTACTTTGCTGCATCACCCTTTCCTCTTCAAGGGAAAAACCAACGCAAGCTCAAGAAGTAGCAAGAAGGTCATCAACCCTTACCTTGTGGAGGTGCTGCAACACCCTCACACAATCGAGATGCATGAGGGGGTGCTTCACATTCATGATGTTCAAGGGCCAAGGAGGACCGGAAGCGTGGATTCCAGGCTCGAAGCGGTGGACCGAGAGGTGTTCAAGTGCAAAGGGATGGTGGAGCGCGGACTCAACACCAATCACTCCATGCTCACCGATTTTACCCGTGACCACAAGCTGGATGCTAGTGAGATTGGGAAGGCCATCTTTAAGCTTCATGAGAAAATCGAGCATCTCCAAGCCCAGATCTATGACCTGCAGAACCAGAACTATGAGTATGAATATAGATTTAAGAGGATGATTTGGCTGCAGATTTGAGGATTTCGGAGACTCGTTCATCTTTCTATGACGGTGAACCTATGCCCTGGAAGATGGAGGACAAGCCCATAACATCATCAACTCCATCATCACCACCTCCGAAGAAGGAGATTTGAGTACATGGGTAAGGGCACTCCCCTTGGCTTGTGCCAAGCTTGGGGGAGGTGCCCCGGTATCGTATCACCATCACACCTTTACCTTTATCATTTTTCTTAGTTCGATCCTTTTGGTTATATCTTGGTTTAGTAGAATAAAGTTTTTAGTATGATCTAGTTTTGAGTTTTGCTTTGTGTTCCCTCTCACTACTGGAAACAGTATATTTGCAGTCTGCTAGCTGACGGCACAGAAGGTATTTGCCGTCCGCTTGCAGTAAGCAGGTGACAAGGAACTGGCGTCTGGCAAAGATATGGTTTAACATCAGTCCATTCTTTGCCATCTACCAGCAGACGGCAAAGGCCCCAAAGCCAGACGACAAAGATACCAGCTGGGCCCCACTAGACGTGGAGCTGGCTAGGTCAAATGGATGTCGTCCGCTGCGTGACTAACGGCCGTTCCCCCCGGCCCCACCCCTTCTTTGTCGTCTGCTAGCAGACGACAAAGAAGGTACCTAACTAACAACCCACCCCCTGGTGCACCTCTCTCTCTCTGTTCAGCGCAGCCGCCGCGCCCCGACGCCCACCACCGGCCTTGCCGCGACGCGACGCGTCGCCGCCCCGCCCCGCCACCCCGTCGCGCCGCCCGACCACCCGCCGCTCCGCAGTCTCATGCGCCCCTGCAGCCCCGCCGCCCCGATGCCCAGGCGCCCCGGCGCCCCGACGCCCTCACCGCCCCGCTGCCCCACTCCGGTGAGCCTCCTCACCCTCTGTTTTTTCCTTTATTCTACTGTTAATTGTAGGTTGTGTTAGTGCTAGGTTAGTTTAGGTTAGGTTAGTGGTAGGTTATGTCAGTGCTAGGTTAGGTTAGGTTAGAAACATGAAAAAAGAGAGACACAAAGAAGAGAGAGAGTAATGCTAGAATGAAGAGGAAAAGGAAAAGAAAGGAGAAAGAAGAAGAAGAAGAAGACAGAAGAAGAACGAAGAAGAAGAAAAAGAGGGGGAGGAGAAGTAACAAGAAGAGAGAAGAAGAAGAAGAAGCAAGAAGAGAAGAGAAGAAAGAGGAAAGAAGGAGAGATCCGAGCAAGCGGGAGAGCACAAGAGACGGAGAGGAGGAGGGAGAAAAAAAAAGGGAAAATAAGAAGAAAGAAGAGGAAGAGAGAAGAAGAAAAATAAGGAGTAGAAGAAGTAAGAAGAAGAAGAAGAAGGAGAAGCAGAAAGAGGAAAAAGGAAAAGAAAGGAAGAAGAAGAAGAAGAAGAAGAAGAAGAAGAAGAAGAAGAAGAAGAAGAAGAAGAAGAAGAAGAAGAAGAAGAAGAGGAGGAGGAGGAGGAGGAGAAGAAGAAGAAAAGAAGAAGAAGAAGAAGAAGAAGAAGAAGAAGAAGAAGAAGAAGAAGAAGAAGAAGAAGAAGAAGAAGAAGAAGAGGAAGAAGAAGAAGAAGAAGAAGAAAAAGAAGAAGAAAAAGAAAAAGAAAAAGAAAAAGAAAAAGAAAAAGAAAAAGAAAAGTAGGAGAAGAGGAGAAGAAGAAGAAAAACAAGAGAAGAGGAGGAGAAGAGGAAGAAGCGGGTTAGGGGCTTTCTCGGGGCGCCCGGGGACAAGCGGGTTAGGGGTTCCTCGGCGTCGATGGAACACTAAATGTCGGTTATTTAGGTTAGGGGGTGCCTTGGCGTCGACGAAAGCCTAAATGACATCTATATAGGTTAGGGGTGCCTCAACGTCTACATAACCCAGAATGACATATATTTTGGGTAGGGGTGCCTCCGTGTGGACGGAACCTAAAATAACATCAATTATGGTTAGGGTGTACCTCGGCATCGATGGAACCCTAAGTTACAACTATTTAGGTTAGGGGGTGCCTCGGCGTCGATGGAACAACAAATGACAGCTGTTTAGGTTAGCGGGTGCCTCGGTGTCGACGGAACCCTAAATGATAACTCTTTAGGTTAGGGGTTGTTGCGGGGAATGAGTAGTGCGAATTGTTTTTTTACATCTTGGCGGTGGCATCCTGTTGTAAATTTTTAGTTAGGTTGACGGGAAAACAATAGTGCTATGTTACTCATCTTTGGATTTAAATGTGCAGTTGTTTTATCGCTGCGAGGGTCTGGTGGTGTTCGACGAGCACCGCCCCTGCGTTAGTGGGTGAGCACAAATGTCATCTCCTCCCCCCTTCATTATTTGCTCTGTTCCGATCTTCATGCCGATGAAACTTGCTAGCTATAGGTGTCTTCAATCATCAGTATGTGTGTCCAGTATGCGTCTCCCATTCGAAAGGGTTACAGTTACAAATATGCATGCATTTGCATATTTATAACCGTGATTCTTTCGAATTGTCCAACGTTATACATGGACAGCCCGAGTATGTGTATATTGGGTTCATTTTCCGATATGCTCTGCTCCGGATCTGAGGCATAATTTCATTAGTGCCTCCTTGTTGTTCTCCGGGTACACATCCTCTCTGTTTATTGCCAAGACGTGTATTAGGAGAACAGCGGGGAGGTGCTGCCGAAATTTTGCGTTGGATCCGGAGCAGAGCATGGGAAAACGAACCCAATCTACAGATACTCGGGTGGGAGTAGGACCTATCTTTACCTATTACCATGTAGGTTGCATGGACGTAATAAAATTTACAAACTAGATTAACTGATGAATATACATGCTGAATTATATATATATTTCTTGTGTGTCCAGTAGCTAGGCAAGATGAGTGATCGTGCGTGGATGTACACCAGTCACACTAGTCAGAAAGACATGACCAATGAATGGTTAACAAATACCAAGGGGTTTGTGAGAGCCATATTTGCAGATGGCCAGAAAGAAACCTGGTGCCCCTGTGCTAGGTGCGACAACTTTCATAAGAGGAAAGAGGATGAAATGGGTAAACACCTGCAGAAGTGGGGTTTTACGCCCGGTTATATGGTGTGGACATTTCATGGTGAGTCTGCCCAACATGCCAGAGCTAAGGTGGTTCGTCGTCGCATCGATGAGCATGGTACCGGGATGGAAGACATGGTGCAAGACTTTGATGATGCTCGGGATTCGGACGATGAGATGGAGGAATCTACAAAGGCCTTCAATGAAATGTTGGAGTCTTTAAAACGTCCTCTCCACGAGCACACTGAGCTTTGTCAGCTGGATACCATATCACAAGTAATGGCTCGGAAGGCTCAATTCAACTTGGGCAGAGAATGCTACGACGCGATGATGCCAGTATTTGGACGCTTTCTACCCAAAGGCCATGTAATGCCTACAAACCTGTAACAGTCGGAGAAAATCCTCCGTGCACTTAAGATGCCCTATGAGAAGATAGATGCCTGTGAGAAAGGATGTGCCTTACTTAGGCTTGAGTATGCGGACTTGAACTATTGTCCCATTTGCAAGTCTTCCAGGTATGTTGTGGTAGACAACGGTATGGGTGTGAAGAGGCAGACTAAAATCCCCATTAATGTTCTTCGGTATATGCCAATCGTACAAAGACTTCAACGTCTTTTCATGGTCGAAGAGACGGCTAGACAGATGACATGGCACAAAATGGGCAAAAGAACCGAACTAGATGCAGATGGGAATGAGATGATGGTACACACATCGAATGGTTGTGCATGGAAGCACTTCAATGCATTACATGAGCAAAAAGCGACAGATCCAAGGCATCCTCGAGTCGCCATCAGCCCGGATGGGTTCAATGTGTTTGGTCTGACGGCAACCCAATATAGTTGTTGGCCTGTATTTGTCATTCCACTCAATCTCCCCCCCGGACAGATTATGCAAAGAAAGAACATTTTCCTGACGTTGATAATTCCAGGGCCCAACTATCCGGGGAAGAATATGAATGTGTACATCCAGCCGCTTAAGGATGATTTGCAAGAAGCTTGGGATCATGGGTTCAAGACATACGATGCCTCTAGCAAACAAAACTTCATAATGCGTGTCTGGTACATGTACTCGATGCATGACTTGCCGACGTATGCGCTATTCGTTGGCTGGTTTGTGCATGGAAGGTTCCCGTGCCCCACATGCAAGGCAGCTCTTCAATTTTGTTGCCTGCAGGTGGGTCGCAAGTTTTCTAGCTTCGACTTGCATAGACAGTTCCTGGATCTTTGCCATAAGTTCAGAAAAGACAAGAAGAACTTCATCGAAGGTAGAGTTGTCAAAAACTCTGCACCACCTGCGTGGACAGGCCAACAGACCCTAGATTAGTTAAACACTCTCGAGCCTGATCCAGAGTGTCAAAGGTATTTCAAGGGGTATAATTCGAAACATTCCTAGACTCACAAGACATGTTTGTGGGATCTGCCTTACTTCAAAGACCTCCTTTGCCAACACAACATCGACGTGATGTACACAGAAAAGAATATCGCTGAGGCCCTTTTTGGTACATTGTTCGGCATAGAGGGGAAGTCAAAGGATAATACTAAGGCTAGAGTTGATCAGGAGGCTCTATGTGATAGATCGTTACAAAACATGCAAGAACCGAAAGGAAAGCAGAACTGCACGAGCCAAAAGCATGGTTCAATCTTGGATGGCTAGCTATGAGGGAAATTATCTTGTGGGTGAAAATGCAGTTGATGTTCCCCGATGGGTATGCTGCGAATCTAAAGAGGGGAGTGAGTCTTGAAAAATTGAAAATATTTGGTCTCAAGAGTCCTGATTGGCACATATGGCTTGAGCGGGTACTGCCGGTGTTGTTGCGTGGCTTTATCCCTGAGGATGAATGGCTAGTACTCGTAGAGCTGAGCTATTTCTTCTGTGTTCTTTATGCAAAAGAACTATCGCCTGGCATGCTAGATGAAATGGAAGAATTGGCGACGGAGTTGATCTGCAAGTTAGAGAAGATCTTTCCACCGAGCTTCTTTAATCCAATGCAACATTTGATTTTGCATCTCCCGACCGAGGCAAGATTGGGGGGCCCATACAATATCTTTGGTGCTATGCAACTAAGAGGATGCAGAAGATGCTTCGAGCAAAATGTAAAAATAAACGTAGAATTGAAGCATCGATGGCCGAGGCATTCATTACTGAGGAGGCGGCAAACTTCGTGACAGCACACTACGAAGCCAAAAATCATCATTTGCATAATCCGAAGCCTCGGTATAATGCTGGCGACCCTAAAAAAGGTGGATCCAACCTCAGCCTATTCAAAGGGAAGCTCACACCAGCCGGTGCTTCGAAAGCAATAGCATTGGATGTTGAAGAATGGCGGACCATTTTGTTGTATATCTTGAACAACCTAACAGAAGTGCGGCCGTACATCGAGTAAGTTCTCGGTACATTGTTTCGCAACTTCTAATTCCTTTGAACTGCTCTTATTCCCGGATATTTGATACAGTCGATACATCACAAAATTCTCGGATGGAGCGGTGATCCAAAAGGATACCATCGAAGAGCATGAGCTTCTAGCAAAGCATGGAGGTGGCTATCCCGGTTTCATCTCCTAGTTCAAACGAACAGTAATTTCCATTAGACCATTTCCTTTCTTCGTCTAATTGGTGGCTAATGCAACAATCCTTTCGTATTAAACTTGTAGGCTAATTAAGAGTCTATGGACGCCGAATTGAGACAAGTCGCTAATGGTTTTGACTATAAGATCCGTTCATTTGACAACTATGACATCAACTGGTATCGCTTTCGTACCTTTGGAAAAGAGCTATCTATGGCCGACCGAAAGTCTACAAATTGCTGCGTCTCTGCTATCGGCGAATATCGGTGCAACAGACCCTGGGTCCATTGCACGGACTGTGCACAGGCCAGAGACAAGATTACAAGACCAAGATTAGACCAAACAAGGAGGATCAACTCCTTTGAAGGATCCAAGCGCAAGTCGAGAAGGCCAAGGTGAGCCAAAGGAGCAGGGCATCACTAAGGGAAGGACCTACCTTGCCGGGTAGGTGAGCCTGGCAGGGTTGGGTTTTGCCCCGGAAGCAAGCTCCCAGATCATCCCGGCAAGCCTGTTGGGCTGGCGGGGGCAAGCCACTCCACCGCTCCACCTCACAAGCGACGCAAGTCAGTAATCGAAGCGGTGTCAAGCTCCAAGGTGACTAAGTGGCTGCTTTGTGCCACATGGCAGCCACTTTCTACAGCAAACACCTCCATATGACACCCGTCCTGAGACGTGTCAAGCGAGCAGGCGTGAAACTGGCAAAACACCTCGGCAAGGCCTGCCGGGCGAGCTGTGATGTGACATTGAGTGGCGCATTTAATGCACTTTGTCAGCCTGCAGAGTTAGATATGATAGCACTGTTAGCTATCAAATCAGTACGCAAGGACCAATTTGCCACTGTGGTGACCCCTTAATCTATAAAAGGAGGCCCATGGCGACCGTAGAAAGGGTTGGACCCTCGCATATCCATACGCGCGTAGCCACTCTTGCCCCCAGAGCAATCTTGCTGGCGAGTGTGCTACGTTCACCACCATTATCCAGCATCAATCCACCAAAGCAGAAGTAGGGTTTTATGCCTCATGGCGGCCCAAACCTGGGTAAAGACTGCCCGGGTGATCTCTGCCATGCTGCGCGATGCTTCTCTGCTCTTTGTGCTACGTGAACATCCCCCCGCCGAACCAAAAGGGGCTCATGGCCCCATAGGTGGCCGTGGTTTCCCATGACAGCGAAGGAGGTACCGAGTATTATGGAAGAGTTGAAGCAATTTATGAACTTCTATTCTATGGTCAAAACCCACCGAACGTCGTAGTCTTCAAATGTTATTGGTTCTAGCCGAAGAAGACTAGAAGTACTCATGAACAAATAGGGCTAGTCGAAATCAAACAAAGCAACCATTTAGATGTTCCCGATGTCTATATTACAGCTCAACAGGCGACCCAAGTTTTCTATCTACCATGGGCCTGCCAGACTGATCCAAATCTGAATGGTTGGGATGTCGTTTATGAAGTGCCGCCATGTGTTAGACCACCTCCCCCCAATGAAGAGGATTATGAACCTCACATTAACGCAGACACATATGAAGGAGAATTCTTCCAAGAAACACGTCTTTCCAAAAAACATTTCAAGAACCGCTCTACTTCACCCCAGAACATTGAAGTAGACAGGGACAGTGAATCCGACTTCACCCCTGAGCCAGAACAAGAAGAGCCTGAACAAGAAGAGGTTACTGCTGCAGATGACCTGTCAATGCTTGACCGATTACATGAAGGAGTCCTTCCACATGTTGATGCCGGTAAACCCGATGAGCACGTCATTCATGATAGTGATGATGATGATGCATTTATTGATCCCGGAGCATATATAGACGATCAAGATTATTATTAGTTCATGTCAGGTATTCAATTTTTATTATATATATATATATTATTAGTTCATGTTAGGAATTTAATTTTTTTATGTTGTACATGATGATGATACACTTAAATTATATACATATTATTATTCATATCGGTATTCAATTTTTTATGTTGTACTAATTTCGTTTACTCTTTGTCATGGTAGGTGTTGAAAGATGGTGGGCGTGGGTCCAGAGCGCTCAGAGGCTCCTTCTTCGTCGGCGCGTGGTGGGAGGGGTACTTCCATTCCACCCCAGTCTCTCTGGAGAGCGTTGCTCGACAGTAGGCAGACACCGGTGGGCGCTTCTTCGTTGGCGTCGTTGCCCACCGGGAGAGGAGGTCGGGGAGGGAAGAAGAGAGGAGGTCGGGGAGGACGTGGTCGCGGGAGAGGTATGTACCACCCTGGATTTTGCCCATTTTCGTTTTCTTTCGATTTTGGTCTAGTTTTGCTTTTCTGTGGCTTAGTGGTCTTGAAACCTAGAGAGATCACCTTTGATTCCTCTCCTCAGTGGCTTGCCAACCTCAAAATCATCTAAAGACCATATCATTTCCATCTTGGACCCAATCCAATATTCTTTTCTTGGGAATATTCCTTTTTCTATTTAAGGAATAACCCTGTCTGCCCTGGGTTGTGAAGCAGCCCACACTTCCATCATTCCAAAGATTCCCAAATAATTCCCATAAAAATTGTTTGGGTCAAATATTCCTCAGATATGTCAAAATCCTTCCTTTCCATGACCAAAAATATTCCACCAATATTCCTTTTCTGATTCTGCCCCAGCTGGCAATTTGTGAAGCAAGTACCATTTATCTTTGCTTGCTTGCTCTCAAACTTTTTGTGCTTTCTTTCCCATCCATATAATTTCCTCATGCCAAATTTCAACTTCATTTGCCTAGTGTGAATATTCCTAAGCAATTTTTCAAAGTTTCTGTTCAAATAGAGGCCGTGTGAAGGAAGTGCAAGCTAGGCATATCCAAATGAGTTGAAATTTTGCAAGCATCTTCATATGCTCAAATAATAGCTCTCCACCAAATTTGAGCATCATTACATTATCTATGTGATCACAGCATCAAATCTTTGCTTCTGGTCATATTTTCTCTGTTGTGAAGCAACTATATTTTATATTATTTCATAATTGTTGAAAATTTACCAGATCATTCTCCCGCCCATATAACACCTCTTCAACAAAGTTGGGCTCATTTCATCTAGCCATTTATCCTCAGTTATTTTTCTAAAATTCTGTCGAGTGGGATGCTGTGTGAAGGAAGTACCATTTTGGTTTATCCAAATGGTATGAAATTTATACAGTCTCTTCATATGCCTATATAACTAGCCTCCTCCAAATTTCAGCTCAATCCAATTAAGTATGTGAGGGCCACTTCAACATTTGCATGCCTATCCAGTTTGGCACATTGTACATCAAGTGCTAGTTAATTTCATTCAAATGAGCTGAAAATTTGCAGAGATGGTCATCTTAGTGGTTGATCACCATCAGGAAAACTACAACATCTCCTTCCAGACCAATCTTCCTCTCCACGGCACAATCACATTGCTGTGCATCAGCAGTTGACCTGGGTGTAGTCACACCAGGGACTTTCTCTCTGATCTGAACTCTCACATCGCCTATCTGATGATGTGCCGACACGGTGGACATGGTTTGGCATCGAGTGCGGCATGGCAACGCCGTGGTCACGTGGTGACCACGCGTTTGACCTGCCAAAACTCGCGCTCTGTACATGGGACCCTCGGGGTCGTCCGTTTCTTCGACTCGCTCGACACCTCTCCATGTCTAGGAGCTTTGCTCCGTCGCCGTACTTCTCCTGGACCCCTCTTCCCCCTCTCCCGTCCCCTCCATCGCGGTGTAGCCACTGTGCCCGTACCCTGCCTTCTCTGCTGCCGTCGAGTCTAGTCGACCGAGCCTTCCCAAGCTATCCTTAGTCCTCTCCGATCCTCAGCGAAGCCCATAGATGCCTCTCCCCTCCTCCAGGCGAGCTCCCGAAGCTCCGGGACGCCGGCGCACGTGTCGCCGTGGCCATGCTCGGCCTCCCTCGCTGCTCGCCTATATGTAGGCCACCTGAGCCCTTCCCGACCTCACCATCACACTCGCCACCCTTGACTACCCCTCCCTAGCCACTTGCCCAAGCTCCAGGACCTCTCCTCGCCGCCACTCGCCGCCATGGCCGCCGCCACAATCCTCCTAAATTCGCCCATCTCCGGCTCTTCCCGCCTCTGCCGAGCCCTCTGTCGGCCTACCCCATCGCCGGAGACCACCCCTGCCCCTTTCCCCTACCGCTGCAGCCACCGAAACCCCTCCCTCGCCATGGAGCCGCCGCTCTCGGCCACCGTAGCCGCGGTCCACTCCGGCAGCCCCGTGGCCGGCGCGGCCACCCTTAGGCGCGGGATGGAGCGGCGCGCCCATCCCTGTTGACGCCCTAGCTTGCCGTGGCCTTCTGTCACCGGCACCGGCGAGGCCGCCGCTCCTACTGGTCTTGGTCGAGGGAGAGAAGAGGAGGAGGAGGAAGAAGGAGAAGGAGGAGAGAGAAAGAGGTGGGGCCCCGCCTGTCATTCTGATGAGGAAGTCAACCCCCGGGCCCGCTGGCTTAAGTGGAAGCGTATTTGGCTAATTACGCTTTCCCTATTCTGAAGACGTATTTTCTCAGAATGCACTTTCTCTTTTTCAGCTCAGCCGGTCGAAACTGTTAGTTTGTGAACGTTCACTGTTTAGTCACTTTTCTGCCTAAAAAGTGAACGGCCACAACTTTTTGCTCGTAACTCCGATCGAGGTGAATCCAAAGCCCACTTCTTCGTCTCTTTGAGCCCGTTCTGTTGGTACCATTTTCATAATGTTTTGACACTGTGAAAATGACCATTTTGCCCTTACCCGTAAACAGCCCTTCGAGAGAGAACTGTTTCCGGCAATCGTTTCCGCGAGCATTCCGCACTTCTCCCCGGTGATTCCCTTCATCCCCAGGCAAGCCACGACAGCCACTTGCATGATGGATTCGCAGTAGCTATGGTTTCCTGCTTGAATAGTTATTTAATGTGTGCATGTTATTTTGTCTGAAACTAACATATATGCTTATGTTCTATGCTCATGTTCGATACTCCTGTGAATCTTGCTAGTTGTCAACGACTCATTGGTAGCATTATGCTCATGGTTAACACTGGCAGTAGTTCATGCTAAGATGATGACATGTCTGCATGTTTCTTTATCTGTTGTTGTGGTTTATCCTGTTATCATGACTCAGCACATCATCATTCAAATTTAACCGGAGGTTAATCAAACTTGAACACCTGTTGGCTGAGTCATAGTGAGGACCAAATCAAGCTCACCAGTGCAACCACACTTGCTGGGATGGGGCAGCCCTAATTCGGTCTATTGTCATGCCTCTCGCCGGTGCCTCCAATCAGGGAAGGTTATGAGCGCGTGCTACCCTGGCCCGGTAGGCGGCTATAACCTTGTGAACCCAGTTTTGGTATTGAGCTCAGGTCCCCGTTTGGGACAGTTTTGGTTGGCCACGATGGTGGCAGGTGTCGTAGACACAGGGGTCCCCATGACATAGCCCAAAGGGGAGTTTGTCGGAGTGGCTGGGAGAGTGCCATGCAATAGATTGGGTTTTGTCGGAACGTCGTTGGTCCACCCGAAGGGGAGCACGAGGCCACGAGTTCCGTGGTGTGGGTACAGTGTACTAACCTCTGCAGAGTATATAATCTATCAATAGCCGCGTCCTCGGATATGGGCATAGTTCGTAGTAGGACACACTATGGGTCAACAGTATAATAATATTGCTTATAACAACCCAGTTCGAATATTCTGATGGATTACGCAACGTCTGTTGGGCTCAAGATCAACTTTCACAAATCCACTTTGGTACCTATCAACCTGGATTAGATAAATGCCACAGCGTTGGCGGCAGTCTTCGGTTGCTCAATTGGTCAGATGCCGTTCACGTACCTTGGTTTACCCATGGGGACCACATGTTCGTCTGTAAATGATTTGATGCCATTGGTCACGTCAGTGCAGAGAAGGGTTCTGGCTGCTGCGCCCCTGCTGGATTATGGCTCCAAGCTAACTGTACTCAATTCTATAGTGACCTCTCTGGCCATATATGCCATGTGTTCGATCAAGATAAACCCCAAAATCATTGAACATCTTGATAAGCTGCGTAGATCTTGTCTCTGGGTGAGGAAATCAGATGATGGAAACAAAAGTAGCTCCCTGGCTGCATGGGGGATGGTGTGTAGACCAAAGAACAAAGGAGGCCTGGGGGTCAATGATCTCAAAATCCAAAACCAGGGGCTCCTGCTTAAACAGCTCCATAAGTTCTATAACAAGCTTGATGTGCCTTGGGTGAACTTGATCTCTTATGCTTACTATACAGACAAGGTTCATCATGCAACAGAGCCCTATGGTTCGTTTTGGTGGAAGGATGTCATGCAACTCTTGGATATTTACCGAGGGATTACCAAGGTGGATGTGGCTGCGGGGGACACGGTCCTTTTCTGGAAGGATAATTTGAAAAATGAGGTCTTTCAGGATTGGTTCCCGAGAGCTTTTTCGTTTGCTATAGATCCTGACATATCGGTGCGCCGGTTGCTTTCTGCTCAACGTTTGAGCGAGGTGTTTCACCTTCCATTATCGCATGAGGCACGGCAAGTGGTGGCTGGTTTGCAGGCGGGTACTTTGGATGTAGCTATCACCGAGGACAAGGACATCTGGTCTTGTGTCTGGGGGGGTGGAGCTTTTCGTTCCACACAATACTATGCGTATTGCTTCAGCCAGGTTTAGGTTGACGACACCTTCAGGTGGATTTGGAAATCCAAATGCACCATGCAGTGGAAAGTTTTCTCATGGTTGCTAATGTCTGACAGATTGAACACTAGAAACATGCTCAAGAGACGACATTACAGAATCCAAAACGATGATTACACGTGTCTGCTCTGCTGTAACCCTCCGGAGGAGGACATTATACACCTCTTTTTACCTGCCCCTTCAGCAAGAGATGCTGGGACGCCCTTGGGATACAATGGCCAAATGATCCGTGCAGGCTGAGGAAATTGCATGGGGCCAAGGCTAGATGGACTCGACCAATGTTTCTCGAAGTCTTTGTGGTGGCAGCCTGGGGGATCTGGAAGGAAATAAATGACAAACACTTTCGTGGGATTCAGCCCTCGTTTGGGTCGTTGAGGGGAAGATTCAAACGGGACTTTGCCATGCTAGTGCATAGAGCAAAGCAGGAGCATAGCCCCTTTATCCTATCCCTTGTAGATTCTCTGTAAAAGATCCTTGTAGATTACCTTGTAATAGTCTAGTCTCTTTACCCCCCCCTCTCTGATGTAATCTGTAACTCTTTGGACTTGCTAACTCCCCCCCCTCTCTCTTAACATATTAATATAAAAAAAGGGCAGTGAGCGAACCTCACTGTCACCAGTTCTAAAAAAAAACCCAGTTCGATGAGAAAGAAGTTGGTTGATCTTTATGTGATCGCGAGAGGATCACCGTGGTATCGAGGATACCGACGTTGGTTGATCGTGATCACCAGAGGATCACTGTGGTATCGTGGATACCGGATTTGGTTGATAATGTTATGTGGTGATCTCGGGTAAAGACCAAGCTCCCTGTGATCATGTTATCACTACGGTATTGTAATACCAAGTTTGGTTGGTCCCGAGGTGATCGTGTGGCACCCACGATGGTAAGTCCTTACATGTGAGGGTTATGGGTTAACCTCACGGCAGAGTAAGTTGCAACCTGTTGCATGTAGTATATGCCATGCCATGCTTATATTGTTCGAGCATCATCATGTTTTTGCCTGCTTACCTGTAAATGCCATGTTGTGGCTTGTCTTGACTGGTTTGGTTGCTGTGAGCTTGCGAGTACATTCAAAGTACTCACCTGGCGTGTCATGCCAGTTTGCAGGTCATGCCATGATTGCTTGCTTGTCGAGGATTTCGAGTTTGCGAGCTAGGATAAGCGTTCCAGCCAGAGTCCCTGCGGAGTGGAGTCCATCACCGCTGTCATTGTTCCGCTGCCGAGGATACTCCGTTTCCTCGGGTTGTTTCGCTGTTAGCATAGAGCTACCCTGGGCAGGCGTAGTGTCGCCGTGCCGATGTATTCCATGTACCCTTGTAACCTTATTCATAGTAATAAAGAGCTGATTTGTTCTATGCCAATAGTGCCGTATTCCAGAAGACTTGTCTCTGGGCTGGAATGCGGGGCGTTTCGGTTTCCTCTGAGCCGGGGTGCCACAAGCATTGGTATCAGAGCAGGTCTGGCTGTAGGACGCCCTAGATCGCACGAACGTTAGAAATCAGTAGTATAGGATTCAGTTGGTTTGCTGCACTTATTTGCTGCATTTGTTTGTGCATAGCATGCATATAGACTAGATATTTTATCACTAGCGGTTAATCTGGTGAGTGTAGGTGACATCGGTTTTGACCCACTACCTGCATCCTCCAGTTGCATCCTAGTTCCTTGGTGTGGCGTTATCTCCGTCCCAGCGGAATGATGCCAAGGTTCTTGCGTAGTCAATCACTTGCAGGATTGATGCACCGGGACCACACCAATATATCCTTTTCAGCCACCCCTATCGTTTCGGTGATAGACATGTTTCTATCCCGGATCGTGCCATCCCTCTAGCCGCTTTGGCAACTCTTACTGATCTTAGTTACAAGAAAAGGGCAATGCCGCAAGCCTTTATTTCCATCAATTATCCCACCCTGCCATCCATTCCCTGGACGAGTACGGTTTCTTCCGTACGCTTGATGATGATGTGGTTGTGACCTCTGTGTTCTGATCCACGATCACCAATTCCGTCCCCGCCTACGTGTTCGTCCAGCTGCAACCAGTGTTAAACCCGTGTTTGGTGTAGCTTTGTTTAAACCAACCCCTTCCACACGTGGATTCACTTTCGTGCACATCTCCACAGCATGTTAGAACATAGTACCAGAGTTTCCGCGAGATTTGTGCGCTTAGGTAGGCATGCATACTATTGCTGTGGATAGTTGTATATTATGATATTGCCTGTGTGTTATCTTGTTGCTTTGTGTGTTTTAGTCTTTTTCTTTTGCTTCTTTCTTTGGGCCCATGGTGTTACCTTATTTTCCCCTTATGGAAGTTGCTCACCGACACTGGACTCAAAGAATCAGTGGAGAGGCAAACATTTGGAAGCTCAGCTTAACAATATGGAAATTTTCCACCGACTGCCTGATATTGGGAGTATCTAATTTGACCACAATTGGTATTCTGGATGGATTATCAGCATCAAGTATACATCAGTGTGCAATTTTCACAACAGTAATAATCAATTCAGCAAGAAGGATAGTCGAACAACTTTCTTCATACAACAAGTGACCAACAACAGTAACATCAAGGTATATATATATATCTGCACCCAGTTCGCATATGGCAAAAAGAAAGCTTCTGATGTAAGCAACTCAGTCTTCCTTCACAAGCTATCTGAGAAGCGTACAACGCAAGGGTTCCTGTGTCTTCCTCGGCACGACACATGGACATCTTGCGATGCAAGCATGCTATCCCGACAGAAGCTTCAGGCACAAGCTATTCAGCCTTCCTCAGCAAGATATTCGCAATGGCTTCCAACACAAGCCAAGCAACCTTCGTCAGTAAGGCATCACATCCTCACCAGTACAAGATAATTCCCAGTCAGTTGGCCGCATATGACCATGCACCCCAAGGATCAGCTCCACAACAGTTTGGTCAGAAGGCAAGAATCGGTCAGGATGCAAGCCTGCCTCAGAAATCAAATGCCCAGTTACACATGTTTCCATAGATATGGTGAACATGCTGCCAAGGTTATACGAGTTACTCATATAATGATGACAGCCCGAGAGCTGTATGGGACGCTACTGAACCCTTGCCTGCCTTTCTTTAGTAACGGCACCACGCCTGTGTCTGAGATGCTTTCGGCCGTCCGGGGTGGATGCCGACTCTATATTTCTCTTTTCAACAACTAGCCCGTGTTCTGAGCTGCTTTTCGGCCGTCTCGGGCAGCTGTTGAATTTCTTTCCGTAGCGGACACCCTATGCTCTGAGCTGCTTTTCGGCCTTCTTAGGGAACTGCTACTTTCTTCTTATCGACACCGTCTCATGCTCTGAGCTGCTTTTCAGCCGTATTGAGTCGGGGTTGAGTTACTTCAGTAATGTCCCAGATCTGAGTTGCAAAGACCGTTCTGGTGGCTACTGGTTTATTTGCCGGTTTCATCAATGGTTTCAGACGGTCGTTACCCTATAGCTAGAACTTGTAAAGTAATATGCCTGCCGGAATATTGCACCTGACAACACCCATGGTCACCTGAAGAATCAAGAATGCATAAGGCCAAACTCTTTCAGTTAAGGATCCAGGCAAAGAAAACCACAATAAGAGAACAAGATCGTCCATACAGGTATGGCAATGGATGCATAGTACAGATACTCCGGACAGTATGGATCGGTACCGATCACCATGGGTATACACCCATGGGGTCTATCTCATTTGCAAGGACCCCATATCGAGTCAACCCACTCAGCCATCTATTTATTCTCGGAATCGTCAGAAGAGGATATTCAAGCTTGTCAGACTGAGCACTCAGAAGGACGAGCAACTGTCTCGAAGCATGGGTCCTCACCTAGGGAAATCAGTTAAAGAATAACCTGCCATGAGCAAGATTCTGCTGCCAGGACCACCGTCAGCCAAGTCTGTGGACAATGTCACAATAAAACCGTACACCTTCATGCTGGTCACGACAGGTGACAGCCAAATCTTTGGTACGAATATGATACCCGAGATAATGGAGGTACCCAAGATGTTTCCACAATCATTGTGAGAAGCCAGGTTCCGTCAGGAGAATGGTATGATTCACAATACTGTTTGGAATCTGGAGGACACATAGCCATTTGAAGCTACCCAATGCAATGAATAAAGGATTCCTTGTCCACCGAGAGAATCTGTTCGCAACTCAATGGACGATCGTCTGAATGGGACTTCATTACAACACGTCCATAAGGAACAACTCTCAGACTTGCGAGAAGGACAGGTATCTCAGTCAGGATAATTCATCGCACTCAGATAAGTCGACAGACATAAAAGGATTAAAGTCAGAGTAATATATGAGGTAAGGTCTGTCAAAATAAGGATCCACTGAAACAAACCACCCTGAAGTCAGGTAGTCAGCCAGATGAAATTCAGTATTAGCATTATATCAAGGAGAAAGGAAACCCGAGTTGGAAACGGTTTCCTTAAGTGGGAATATTCATGTTTGACACCTGAGCAACCAAATCTCGAGGACGAGATTTCTTTAAGGGGGGTAGGTTTGTAACACCCTGGATTTTGCCAATTTTTGTTTTCTTTCGATTTTGGTCTGGTTTTGCTTTTCTGTGGCTTAGTGGTCTTGAAACCTGGAGAGATCACCTTTGATTCCTCTCCTCAGTGGCTTGCCAACCTCAAAATCATCTCAAGACCATATCATTTCCATCTTGGACCCAATCCAATATTCTTTTCTTGGGAATATTCCTTTTTCTATTTAAGAAATAATCCTGTCTGCCCTGGGTTGTGAAGCAACCCACACTTCCATCATTCCAAAGATTCCAAAATAATTCTCATAAATTGTTTGGGTCAAATATTCCTCAGATATGTCAAAATCCTTCCTTGCCATGACCAAAAATATTCCACCAATATTCCTTTTCTGATTCTGCCCCAGCTGGCAATTTGTGAAGCAAGTACCATTTATCTTTGCTTTATTGCTCTCAAACTTTTTTTGCTTTCTTTCCCATCCATATAATTTCCTCATGCCAAATTTCAACTTCATTTGCCTAGTGAATATTCCTAAGCAATTTTTCAAAGTTTCTGTTCAAATAGAGGCCGTGTGAAGGAAGTGCAAGCTAGGCATATCCAAATGAGTTGAAATTTTGCAAGCATCTTCATATGCTTGAATAATAGCTCCCCACCAAATTTGAGCATCATTACATTATCTATGTGATCACTGCATCAAATCTTTGCTTCTGGTCATATTTTCTCTTTTGTGAAGCAACTATATTTTATATTGCTTCATAATTGCTGAACATTTACCAGATCATTCTCCCACCCATATAACACCTCTTCAACAAATTTGGGCTCATTTCATCTAGCCATTTATCCTCAGTTATTTTTCTAAAATTCTGTCTAGTGGGATGCTGTGTGAAGGAAGTACCATTTTGGTTTATCCAAATGGTATGAAATTTGTACAGTGTCTTCATTTGCCTATATAACTAGCCTCCTCCAATTTCAGCTCAATCCAAGCAAGTATGTGAGGCCCACTTCAACATTTGCATTCCTATCCAGTTTGGCACATTGTACATCAAGTGCTAGTTAACTTCATTCAAATGAGCTGAAAATTTGCAGAGATGGTCATCTTAGTGGTTGATCACCCTCAGCAAAACTACAGCATCTCCTTCCAGACCAATCTTCCTCTCCATGGCACAAGCACCTTGCTGTGCATCAGTAGTTGACCTGGGTGTAGTCACACCAGGGACTTTCTCTCTGATCTGAACTCTCACATCGCCTATCTGATGATGTGCCCACGCGGTGGACATGGTTTGGCACCGAGTGCGGTGTGGCAACGCCGTGGTCACGCGGTGACCACGCGTTTGACCTGCCAAAACTCGCGCTCTGAACATGTGACCCTCAGGGTCGTTCGTTTCTTCGACTCGCTCGACACCTCTCCATGTCTAGGAGCTTCGCTCCTTCGCCGTACTTCTCCTGGACCCCTCTTCCCCCTCTCCCATCCCCTCCATCGCGGTGTAACCGCCGTGCCCGTACCCTGCCGTCTCTGCTGCCGTCGAGTCTAGTCGACCGAGCCTTCTCGAGCTCGTCTGAGTCCTCTCCGATCCTCCGCGAAGCCCGTAGATGCCTCTCCCCTCCTCCAGGCGAGCTCCCGAAGCTCCGGGACGCCGGCGCACGTGTCGCCGCAGCCATGCTCGGCCTCCCTCGCTGCTCGCCTATATGTAGGCCACCTGAGCCCTTCCTGACCTCACCATCGCACTTGCCACCATCAACTACCCCTCCCAAGCCACTTGCCCAAGCTCTAGGACCTCTCCTCGCCGCCACTCGCCGCCATGGCCGACGCCACCATCCTCCTAAATTCGCCCATCTCCGGCTCTTCCCGCCTCCGCCGAGCCCTCTGTCGGCCTACCCCATCACCGGAGACCACCCCTGCCCCTTTCCGATACCGCTGCAGCCACCGGAACCCCTCCCTCGCCATGGAGCCACCGCTATCAGCCACCGTTGCCGCGGTCCACGCCGGCAGCCCCGTGGCCGGCGCGGCCACCCTCAGGCGCGGGATGGAGCGGCGCGCCCATCCCTGTTGACGCCCTAGCCCGCCGTGGCCTTCTGTCACTGGCACTGGCGAGGCCGCCGCTCCTGCTAGTCTCGGTCGGGGGAGAGAAGAGGAGGAGGAGGAAGAAGGAGAAGGAGGAGAGAGAAAGAGGTGGGGCCCCGCCTGTCGTTCTGATGAGGAATTCAACCCCCGGGCCCGCTGGCTTAAGTGGAAGCATATTTGTCTAATTACGCTTTCCCTATTCTGAAGACGTATTTTCTCAGAATGCGCTTTCTCTTTTTCAGCTCAGCCGACCGAAACAGTTAGTCACTTTTCTGCCTAAAAAGTGAACGGCCACAACTTTTTGCTCGTAACTCCGATCGAGGTGAATCCAAAGCCCACTTCTTCGTCTCTTCGAGCCTGTTCCATTGGTACCATTTTCATAATGTTTTGACACAGTGAAAATGACCATTTTGCCCATATCCTTAAACAGCCCTCCGAGAGAGAACTGTTTCCGGCAATCGTTTCCGCGAGCATTCCGCACTTCTCCCCGGTGATTCCCTTCATCCCCAGGCAAGCCACGACAGCCACTTGCATGATGGATTTGCAGTAGCTGTGGTTTCCTGCTTGAATAGTTATTTAATGTGTGCATGTTATTTTGTCTGAAACTACTGTATATGCTTATGTTCTATGCTCATGTTCGATGCTCATGTGCATCTTGCTAGTTTTCAATGACTTGTTGGTAGCATTATGCTCATGGTTAACACTGGCAGTAGTTCATGCTAAGATGATGACATGTCTGCATGTTTCTTTATATGTTGTTGTCGTTTATCCTGTTATCATGACTCAGCACATCATCATTCAAATTTAACCGGAGGTTAATCAAACTTGAACACCTGTTGGCTGAGTCATAGTGCGGACCGAATCGAGCTCACCAGTGCAACCACACTTGCTGGGATGGGGCAGCACGAATTCGGTCTATTGTCATGCCTCTCGCCGTTGCCTCCAATCAGGGAAGGTTATGAGTGCGTGCTACCCTGGCCCGGTAGGCGGCTATAACCTTGTGATCCCAGTTTTGGTATTGAGCTCAGGTCCCCATTTGGGACAGTTTTGGTTGGCCATGACGATGGCAGGTGTCGGTAGGACACAGGGGTCACCCATGACATAGCCCAAAGGGGAGTTAGTCGGAGTGGCTGGGAGAGTGCCATGCAATATATTGGGTTTTGGCGGAATGTCGTTGGTCCACCCGAAGGGGAGCACGAGGCCACAAGTTCCGTGGTGTGGGTACAGTGTACTAACCTCTGCAGAGTATATAATCTATCGATAGCCGCGTCCTTGGATATGGGCACAGTTTGTAGTAGGACACACTATGGGCCAACAGTATAATAATATTGCTTATAACAACCCAGTTCGATGAGAAATAAGTTGGTTGATCTTTATGTGATCGCGACAAGATCACCGTGGTATCAAGGATACCGACGTTGATTGATCGTGATCACGAGAGGATCACCGTGGTATCATGGATACCGGATTTGGTTGATAATGTTATGTGGTGATCTCGGGTAAAGACCAAGCTCCCTGTGATCATGTTATCACTACGGTATTGTAATACCAAGTTTGGTTGGTCCCGAGGTTATCGTGTGGCACCCACGATGGTAAGTCCTTACATGTGAGGGTTACGGGGTAACCTCACGACAGAGTAAGTTGCAACCTGTTGCATTTAGTATATGCCATGCCATGCTTATATTGTTCGAGCATCATCATGTTTTCGCCTGCTTACCTGTAAATGCCATGCTGTTGCTTGTCTTGACTGCGTTGTTTGCTGTGAGCTTGTGAGTACATTCAAAGTACTCACCTGGCATGTCATGCCAGTTTGCAGGTCATGCCATGATTGCTTGCTTGTCGAGGATTTTGAGTTTGCGAGCTAGGATAAGCGTTCCAGCCAGAGTCCCTGCGGAGTGGAGTCCATCACCGCTGTCATTGTTCCGCTGCCAAGGATAGTCCGTTTCCTCGGGTTGTTTCGCTGTTAGCATAGAGCTACCCTGGGCAGGCGTAGTGTCGCCGTGCCGATGTATTCCATGTACCCTTGTAACCTTATTCATAGTAATCAAGAGCTGATTTGTTCTATGCCAATAGTGCCGTATTCCAGAAGACTTGTCTCTGGGCTGGAATACGGGGCGTTCTGGTTTCCTATGAGCTGGGGTGCCACAAGGTAGGCAGGCTGCTACGCCTTCCTCGCTGCCACCCCTAGCTGATTCACCAGAGCACAGGACTACAAGGGTGGACACATCTAAGGAGGAGGCTACGTGGACTTCGGTCCATGAGCCTCGGGTCGACGGGCCTTCGGCCCACGAGACTTCGGACTAGTCTATGTCCCAGGAGACGTCCAGATGGGGTACCTGGCCGGATCCGCCTGAGGGGCCGAGTGGCCATGCTGATGGTGGCGGGGATCAGATTTCTGATAGCGTGGGCGGGGTGGTTGAGGGGGGCACCGTCTACTAGCGTGTTGTACACGGCTCCCGCCTGTGCCGGCGACCCACGAGCAGAGGTGGTTGATTAGGCCTGATGGGGAGAGGTAAGTGTATTTACTCTTTTTGTACCTTTTGCCTTCACGTTTCTTCCAATATCTAATGCATTGGCCTTGTCATACTGCAGGGGTTGGCAACACGACCAGGATGTCCGCAGGCCCAACACCGTCCTTGGTGTGATTTGCCGGCAAAACTTCCCGGGGTTTGTCATGTTGCCCGGTGAGGGTCAGCTTCCACAACTAGGATTGAGTTGGGAGCACTACTTGGCTGCCCCGGCCCCGCCGGAGGAGATGATTGACGGTGTCTTATGCCACACGAGGGCCGACATGGTGATTAGAAAGTTTTGGGTACTTTCTCCTTTACACAATTAAAAATCTTCAAATAGCTAGTTATTGTACTAATCAGTGTTGTCTCGTTTGACTGCAGACCTTCTACAGGTGTGAGGAGGGATACGAGGAGGCCGCGGCACATGTTATTGATGCCGAGTGCAAGCGCCTACTACAAAACTTACGACACGAGGCTCGGGTGCAGGCTGTTCGAGACTACTAAGTCCCGCGTGGTTTTAAGAATGCCAAGCCGTCATACTGCGGAAAGTATCTAAAGAAGGGGCAGTACATGAAGGTAATTACCTATTCATAAGGCCTTGTACTTAGTTTCCTTGATTTGATTCGTAGGCGTAGTGCTCGAATTTCTCTTTACTAACTTAGGTGCCCCCGAGATGGTGTGCAGATAAGATGGATTGTTGGGAGGCATTGGTGGATGAGTGGTGCTCAGACCAATGGCTAGCCCTCCACAACAATGCCAAGGACCGGCGTGCCCAAATGGAAGGTGTGCCACACCATCAAGTTAGCGCCAACTTATATCAGTTCGGGCGGAACTAGGTATGTGGTTTGCTTCATGATTCATGCAATTCATTCTTCATGCTAGCTTGAGCCCTTTAATTACTAATTTACTCTGTTCCTCTCTTTTAGGCACGACACAATAAGGCGGAGGTGCCAGAGGTGTACGACCTCTATGCCATGGCCCATACTGCCTCATACAAGAAGGCCAAGGTATTCTCTGCGTCTGACCTCTATCATCCAGAGAACTTCACCAACATCTCCTCCCACAACAAGCTCGTGAGGTACAGAGATAAGGGGAAGGCGAGGAAAGGGGAGGACTTTAACCCAAGCCAGCAGTTTGATCCAGAGCTAGTGATGATATCTGGTGGCGGGAGGCCCCATGGCTCGATAGCCATTGGAGATGGACTTATACGTTGTCCTCGCACTCTCCCGGAGATCAAGACGCGCCAAACGAGCTCCTGTCCTAATATAAGGCCTCGTCCATGGCCATTCGAGCTCGCCATCGAGGTTAGTTATGCGGACTCAGATATCTTTCCTCCATTACATTATGTGTGCGGCCATCGATGATTACAATGTTAACGAGGAGTGGTGTTGCAGGCTGCTCTTCAGAAAGAGAGAGAGGCAAACAAGGCGCTTCTGGAGGATAGGGGCCGGCAGGCGGCAGAGAAGGAGAGGGAGTTGGAGGAGAGGACGACTAGGTTGTTGTAGGAGGAGAGTTCACGGAATGACGTGGCTCACTGGGCCATGTACGAGCTCCTCGTGGTAAGTTTCTTCTGCACATTAGCCAAATCATGCATGTAATGTTCGTTTCATTACTAACTAATATGACTGACTCGTTAAAACCAAATGTGCAGTATGTGTGCAAGAAGACCGGTCAGACCCCTCTGCCGATGCCAGTCATTGCTCCAGGGACCACGGTGAGTTTCATTTGAATGGTCATTAGTTACTAGTGTTAACATTTGAGTGTCATCATGATAACGAGCAATTGCAAATGGTCTTTGGTGCAGCATAACTCCAGACAAGCATCGCACGATCCTTCTCCAGGTGGTACCGGCACAAGCAACCCCGGTGCTTCACCTCCGTGATAACGGTAAGTTTTCTCTAGTGTTTTGCTTTACAAATGTATAATGACCTATACTTAGCTTTATTTAGATCATTTATGACATAATTAGCTTACTTAGGTCCAAAATTGCATAATAACCTTGGTTAGCTCATAAATGTCACATACTTATGATACGTCTCCAACGTATCTATAATTTTTGCTTGTTCCATGCTGTTATATTATCATTCTTGGATGTTTTACAATCATTTTATAGCAACTTTATATCATTTTTTGGGACTAACCTATTGACATAGAGCCCAGTGCCAGTTGCTGTTTTTTGCTTGTTTTTTTACTTCACAGAATATCAGTACCAAACGGAGTCCAAACGCAGCGAAACTTTTTAGAGAATTTTTATGGACCAGAAGGAACAACTTGGGCCAAAGAAGTACCAGAGGGGTGCCCCGAGCGGGGCACAACCCACCTGGGCGCGCCTGGGGGCCTAGGCGCGCCCTGGTGGGTTCTGCCCACCTCGGTGGCCTCCCGCACCGCCTCTTCGCGCTACAAATACCCAAATATTCCAGAAAACCTAGGGGAGTAGACAAAACACAATTCCGGCTGTCGCAAGTTCCAGAACCACGAGATCCAATCTAGACACCATCACAGAGGGGTTCATCATCCTCATTGGTGCCTCTCCGATGATGCGTGAGTAGTTCATTGAAGACCTACGGGTCCATAGGCAGTAGCTAGATGGCTTCTTCTATCGTTTTGATTCTCAATACAATGGTCTCTTGGAGATCTATTTGATGTAACTCTTTTTGTGGTGTGTTTGTTAGGAATCGATGAACTTTGAGTTTATGATAAGATCTATATCCATGAAAGTTATTTGAGTTCTTTGATCTCTTTTATGCATGATTACCTATAGCCTCGTATTTCTTCTTCGAATCTTTGGTTTAGTTAGGCCAACTAGATCGATTTTTCTTGCCATGGGAAGAGGTGCTTTGTGATGGGTTCGATCATGCGGTGTTCTTTCCCAGTGACAGAAGGGGTAGCAAGACACGCATGTATCGTTGCTATTAAGGATAACCAGATGGGGGCTATTCCTACATGAATAGATCTCATCTACATCATGTCATCGTTCTTATTGCATTACTCCGTTTCTCCATGAACTTAATGCACTAGATGCATGTTGGATAGCGGTCGATGTGTGGAATAATAGTAGTAGATGCAGGCAGGAGTCGGTCTAATAATCTTGGACGTAATGCCTATATAATGATCATTGCCTGGACATCATCATAATTATTTGATGTTCTATCAATTGCCCAACAGTAATTTGCTTACCCACCGTATGTTATTTTCTTGTGAGAAGCCACTAGTGAAATCTACGGCCCCCGGGTCTATTCTTTATCATATTTGCTTCGAGATCTATTTTTATTTGCTTTTGTTTTCAGATCTATTATTCCAAAAACCCAAAAATACCTTGCTGCACTTTTTTGCTATTTATTTTATTTTGCGTTTTATCAAGATCTATTTATCCAATCTATCACAATTTTTATCCCGTTAACGTGCGAATTTCTGGCGCCGTTACGCAAAAAAGGGATTGACAGCCCCTTATAAGCATCGGGTTGCAAGTATTTGTTCTTTGTGTGCAGGTACCATTTACATAGTGTTGCTTGGTTCTCCTACTGGATTGATACCTTGGTTTCATAACTGAGGGAAATACCTACCGTAGCTATGCTGCATCATCCCCTCTTCTTTGGGGAAATACCGACGTAGTTCAAGCGACATCAAAAGGAATTTCTGGCGCCGTTGCCGGGGAGACATCATCAACATCTATCAGGTTCCTAATCACAAATTTTATCTCCTTGCAATTTAAATTATTTGCCATTTGCCTCTCGTTTTCATCTCCCCTACTTCACAAAAATTTGCCGTTTTATTCGCCCTCTTTTTCGTTCGCCGTTTTCTCGTCAGATCTATCTTCTTGTGTGTGATCTTGTTTGCGCACTTTGTCATTATGGCTAGTTCTTCCACTATTACGTGTACCCCCGAGAACGAAGTTCTTAATTTTAAACAAAGGGGAGGGGAGAATTTAAAAGATGCCTGGTATAGAATTTGCAATGCTCATAATAGATCTATTCATAAGCAATCTACCGTTGTTCTTCTTCGCAGTTTTTATGTCGGCATTAACACTTGGTATAGATTCATCCTTGATACGATTGCCGGTGGGAATTTCTTGATGTGTCCATCTTTGGGTGTTTTTAATGCTATGGGAAATCTAGTAGGTTCACCACCGCTCACTATCAACGAAACTGTTTTAACACTTGAGCATGTCATGCAAAGGCTTGATGCTATTGAAAAGAAAATGCTTACCGAAGAACATATTTAAAACTTGGATAAAAATATGCATAATCTTGCTAGTAAAATTGGGTTGAAAGCGGGAGAGGTTTTTAAGTTGCTAAAGGAAAAAGGAACCATAATTCACGAAGGAATTAAAGAAATTCCTTCTCGGATTGATAAGTTGGAAGAAAATTTCTGTAATTTGAGCTCGGCTTTTGCTTATGCTAAAACTATTGAAAAGACTCCCGTAAAAATTAGCAAGATTACTCAAGTCACTAAGAATAAGGGTACAACGTCTAATAATAACAAAGAAGATCTTAAGATGATTAGTATTCACCCCGACTTTGATGAAGTTGTGAGAAACCCTACTTGCAAGAATGAGATTTTCAACCTCATTCCTAGGAGTATTGTTATTGAAAATTTATATGCTAAATCTTGGAAGAATATTGGTTGTGTGATTGAAGAATTGGAAACTAAAGATGACAATACTTGAATCTATGCATTATGCCTAGCTAGGGGCATAAAATGATAGCGCTTGTTGGGAGGCAACCCAATGTTTAAAACTTATTTTTGCCTTTTTCTTTGTGTTCTTGAGTGTTTGCACAATTATGCCTCTGTTATGATTGTGTTTTTTATATTTTAATTAGTTTTTGTGCCAAGTAAAGCCTTTGGGATAGCTTTGGTGATAGTTGATTTGATCCTGTTGAAAAACAGAAACTTTTGCGTCCAGTCACAGAATTGTTTAAATTCACAGAAGCAACAAAAAATTCTGAATGTTTTACACAATATTTATATAAAAATTACCTCTGTTTTCATAAGTTTTCAGAATTTTTGGAGTTACAAAAGTATGAGAACAATTCGCATCTTTACAGACTGTTCTGTTTTTGACAGATTCTGTTTTCTTTGCATTGTGTGCTTATTTTGATGAATCGATGGATTGTATCGGGGGGTATAAGCCATGGCAAAGTTAGAATACAGTAGATATAATGTAATAACAAAATTTTAATGGGTTTTCTATAGTACTTAAAGTAAAGATTGGTTTTTCTTATACTAACGGATCTCACGAAGGTTTTGTTAAGTTTTGTGTGATTGAAGTTTTCATGTTTTGGGAGAGATCATGATGGATGAAGGAATAAAGAGTAAGAAAAGCCTAAGCTTGGAGATGCCCCATGGCACCCCATGTTAATATTCAAGGAGAACCAAGCAACTAAGGTTGGGGATGCCCCGGAAGGCATCCCCTCTTTCTTCTAACAACCATCGGTATTTCACCTGGAGCTATATTTTTATTCATCACATATCATGAGTTTTTCTTGGAGCGTCTTGTGTTATATGAGTCTTTGCTTGTTTTACTTTTTAGTTTGTCACAAGTATCCTTGCTGGACAGACCTATTTCAGAGAGCCAAAATTATGCTATAATTTGTTAGAATTGCTCTATATGCTTCACTTATTTTTTTTGGAGCTATGGAATTGCTCTAGTCCTTCACTTATATCTTTTTGAGCACGGTGTGCTTTAATATTTTTGAATAAATGCTATCATGCTTCACTTAGATTTATTAGAGAGTTAGTAATTTTGAAGAAATTCTCTCATGCTTCACTTATATTATTTTGAGAGACAGAAAATTTTATGCTCATGTTCTTCACTTAGATTTGTTTGAGCTTGTCAAAACCAATTGCAATATATGAAACTAGTCCCAAAGTGATAGATATTCAAGAGGGATATAATAAAAACTTTCATGAAGATCATTGGACAAAATAAACTTGATTCTTCGTAATAGTTTTGAGATATGATGATAGTGATATGTGAGTCATGTTGGTGAGTAATTATGCTTTAGTAAGAATATTGGTGTTAATGTTTGTGATTCCCTATGCAAGCACGAAATTCAATAGTTATGCAATGAAATTACACACTACTTGTGGTGCATTATTCGGTGTTAGTTATGCTTAATGCTCGCTTATGTGATTTTTCGTTTCTTGGTTGGTTGCTTCCCAATCTTTTTGCTAGCCTCCACTTGTACTAAGTAGAAATACTACTTGTGCATCCAAAATCTTTAAACCCAATTTTTCCATATGAGTCCACCATACCTACCTATATGCGGTATTCCCGTGCCGTTCTAAGCAAACTTGTATGTGCCATCTCTAATTTTCAAAATAAATTTCCTTTTTGCGTGCTTGTACCGCTCATGATGCGGCAGTGGATGGCCAATATTTTCCATGCTAGATGTGTTATTCTCAAGATGAGTCTTTATTCACTTGTCATTGCACGAGAGTGCGGCGGTAATTGGGATGCCCAGTCCCGAAATGAAAAAGAAATTTACTTTAAATTGTCAAATAATAAATTCCTTGGAAAGTGTTGGTACGGAAGGCACCCGTGGATACAGCTAGCCATGGATTGTGAAAGAATGGTGGAAAAAGGAATAAACTTTATTTTCTGTTTGGGAACCGCCTATGATATATCTAGCATGAAAAATGTTGGGAATTACTCGGTCATTTTCGTTGGCGAGAAAAGTTGCCTCTCAAATTTTTTTATCTCTCAATTTAAGCTTTGAGCTCTGGCACCTCGACAAATCGCTACTTCGCTCTACGAAGGGCCTATCTATTTACTTTATGCAATTTTTATTTTTATTTGAGTCTCCATCTTCTCTTATAAAGCACCAACTAAGGGTCACTATGATCATACTTGAGCATTGGGTATAGCTAATATGCGTGTGTGTTTCATGAATGGATCAATGATTGAGCATGATGGACTAGGGATAACTTTCTTTACTGTTGATATTTTGAAAGATATGGTTGCTTGTTGATATGCTTGAGTATTGAAATCTTCGTGTCAAAACTAGACTATTGCTTTGAACCATATAAAAGTCCATATGTCCATGCTACAAAGGAAAAGAATATGTGATGAACATGTTAGGTAGCATTCCACATCAAAAAATCTGTTTTTATCATTTACCTGCTCAAGGACGAGTAGGAATTAAGCTTGGGGATGCTGATACGTCTCCAACATATCTACAATTTTAGCTTGTTCCATGCTGTAATATTATCATTCTTGGATGTTTTACAATCATTTTATAGCAACTTTATATCATTTTTTGGGACTAACCTATTGACATAGTGCCAAGTGCCAGTTGCTGTTTTTTGCTTGTTTGTTTACTGCGCAGAATATCACTACGAAATGGAGTCCAAACGTAGCGGAACTTTTTGGAGAATTTTTATTGACCGGAAGGAACAACTTGGGCCAAAGAAGTACCGGAGGGGTGCCCTGAGGGGGCACAACCCACCTGGGTGCGCATGGGGGCCCAGGCGCGCCCTGGTGGGTTGTGCCCACCTCGGTGGCCTCCCGCACCGCCTCTTCACCCTATAAATACCCAAATATTCCAGAAACCCTAGGGGAGTCGACGAAACACAATTCCGGCCGCCGCAAGTTCCAGAACCACGAGATCCAATCTAGACACCATCATGAAGGGGTTCATCATCCTCATTGTTGCCTCTCCGATGATGCCTGAGTAGTTCATTGTAGACCTACGGGTCCGTAGGCAGTAGATAGATGGCTTCTTCTCTCTTTTTGATTCTCAATACAATGGTCTCTTGGAGATCTATTTGATGTAACTCTTTTTGCGCTGTGTTTGTTGGGATCCGATGAACTTTGAGTTTATGATCAGATCTATATCCATGAAAGTTATTTGAGTTATTTGATCTCTTTTATGCATGATTACTTATAGCCTCGTATTTCTTCTTCGAATCTTTGGTTTAGTTAGGCCAACTAGATCGATTTTTCTTGCCATGGGAAGAGGTGCTTTGTGATGGGTTCGTTCGTGCGGTGTTCTTTCCCAGTGACAGAAGGGGTAGCAAGACAAGCATATATCGTTGCTATTAAGGATAACAAGATGGGAGCTATTCCCACATGAATAGATCTCGTCCACATCGTGTCATCATTCTTACTGCATTACTTTGTTTCTCCATGAATTTAATACACTAGATGCATGTTGGATAGTGGTCGATGTGTGGAGTAATAGTAGTAGATGCAGGAAGGTGTCGGTCTACTAATCTTGGACGTGATGCCTATATAATGATCATTGCCTGGATATCATCATAATTATTTGATGTTCTATCAATTGCCCAATAGTAATTTGTTTACTCATCGTATGCTATTTTCTTGAGAGAAGCCACTAGTGAAATCTAAGGCCCCCGGGTCTATTCTTTATCATATTTGCTTCGAGATCTATTTTTATTTGCTTTTGTTTTTAGATCTATTATTCCAAAAACCCAAAAATACCTTGCTGCAATTTTTTGCTATTTATTTTATTTTGCGTTTTATTGAGATCTATTTATCCAATCTATCACAATTTTTATCCTGTCAACGTGCGAATTTCTGGCGCCGTTACCCGAAAAAGGGAATGACAACCCCTTATAAGCGTCGGGTTGCAAGTATTTGTTCTTTGTGTGCAGGTACCATTTACATAGTGTTGCTTGGTTCTCCTACTGGATTGATACCTTGGTTTCATAACTGAGGGAAATACCTACCATAGCTGTGCTGCATCATCCCTTCCTATCTTGTAGTTGAACCAAGCAAATATGATAGCATTGGGAATGAGAAATCTTAAGATCCAGAAATATCATAGAATGGTGATCGAGATCACCTTCACGGGAATCATCCTTTGCAAATTGGGGGAAGGGAACAATATCTACTGCGGTTTAGTAAGGGTAACAAATAAAAGTATGCAGGTTCTATTTTATTGTTCCGAGACATATTATTAAGGAGAGGCTACAAATATTATTGTAATATGATGCTTTCTACTTCAGCAGTAGTGTTGGCCTGAAGCCAGCCCATAGAATAGATACAAGCGTGTTCTACACAGGAGTTCTTGTAGAACACGTTCCAATCAAACCTCTTTCCCTTCGTCTCTGGTTTTCAATAGACTAGTGAAAAAACGGCTAGCCACAACTATCGTTGGTGGCGCGCCATTTCTCATTAACGCCAGCACTATTTTTTTCAAATAGTGCTGGCGTACGACAAATCAGCACGGCAGCTTTATATGATTAGTGATGGCGTTGCTTTTCTTTGAAATGCCACAAATCCTTTAGCCCATATGCACTCACCGTTTGGAACGCACTGGTGGCGTTGCTTTTATTTGCACGTCATAGTTAATTTGTCAGTGCTGGCGTCCGTCTGCTTTGTACGCCAAAACACTTTTTCCATTTGATCAAGTTTTAAGTATTTAATTATTATATTAGTCACAACATAATAGAAATTTTATATTATGCTTTTTGTGATAATTGATTTTACTATTTTTATCAATTTAGGAATTTTATTTCTTTAGTACCAGTTCAAATTTTGAGTCTTTTATTTTGTCAAGTCTTTCATTATTAATGTAAGACTTTTTTTATTTGGCCTGTTATTATCTATGGCGTTGCCCTTTATCCCAACGCCAGCAATAATATAGAGTCAACTTAGTAAAATACCTAAGTCACCACTCTCTCTCATTTCACACCGTACCCCTCCCCTTGACCAAAGCCGCCGCCGCCCCGTCGACGCCCCGTCGCCGCCCCTCGCCGGCACCAAGGTTAGATCCACTATACTCCTCCCATCGCATATCCTTCCTCTCCACTCTCCCACATCCTCCGTTCGCATTTTAGTGAATCCCGGTGTCACATTAAGCGCCGGCGCAAACTTGTGCACCGAGCGATAGGCTCGTTTTCTTTCCTCCTCAAGCGCTCCAGGTGGTTTAATTTACTGAGGAAATTAGCGGCTGCCGTTATAGACCCCGGGGCGCTTAGATGCCTTTTTTATATTTTTGATATTGTAGATGCCCTTAGGGGATTGCTTTAATTTGTGTAGAAATTTTAGTATATATATCATGGATTGCTTTGTGTTATGTAGAATCCAAAGTTAGTTTCATGGATTGCTTTGTGTCATAGAAATTGTAGCTAGTGAGAATTGCTAGTGTAGAAATGGAAGCTTTGTGTAGAAATTTTGTTTATTTGTGTATGCAATTACTAGTGTACAAAGTTTTTATATACTTAGGCCCCAACCAGTCACCATCTGCTTGTACCTACTTGTTAAATTACCTTGTTTCGCAATACTTTAATTTGTCAATACTTCGCTATCAAACACAACCTTAGTTTTAATTATATTATATGTAGAATGGAGCAGCCGCCACCATGTCCAGTGTGCAAGTCAAGTTGCACAACCAACCTTTCAAGTGGCACGCTGTTTGGCATCTACTTCGAGACGTGCTTTGTTCCTGCAGCGGGTTTGCGAATCTGGAGGCACATGCCATTTAGCTACCCAATGCAATGAGATAAGGATTCTTGTCCCCGAGAGAATCTGTTCGCAAACTCAATGGACGATCGTCTGAATGGGGACTTCATTACACCAACGTCGCATAAGGGAAACAACTCCAGACTTGCGAGAAGGACAGGTAATCTCAGTTCAGGATAATAGCTCTTTGCCTCAGATTAAGTCGACAGACATAAAAAGGATTAAGCGAGGAATATATGAGCGTAAGCGCTTGTCAATAAGATCCACTGAACAAACCACCCTGAAGTCAGGTAGTCAGCCAGTATGAAATTCAGTTTAGCATTATATAAGGGAGAGAAAGGGAAACCCGACGTTGGAAAACGGTTTCCTTAAGTGGGAATATTCATGTTTGACACTGAGCAACCAAACTCGAGGACGAGTTTCCTTTAAGGGGGAGGTTTGTAACACCCTGGATTTTGCCAATTTTTGTTTGCTTTCGATTGTTGGTCTGGTTTTGCTTTTTGTGGCTTAGTGGTCTTGAAACCTGGGAGAGATACACCTTGATCTTCTCCTCGAGTGGGCCTTTGCACAGAAACCTCAAAAATCATCTAAGACATAGTCGATCTACAGATCTTGGACCCAATCCAATGAGTCTCTTTTCTTGGACTATTAACTTTTTTGTTTATCTGATTGAAGAAAGTACACCTGTCCATGGCCCCTGGGTTGTGAGCCAACCCACACTTCCATCATTCCAAAGCATTCCAAAATTTAATGTCTCATAAATTGTAAGTTGGGGTCAAAATATTCAATCCTTAGACTTGTCAATCCTTCACTGCCAGTGATCCCAGACAAACATCATCCACCAATAATACCTTTTCTGATTTCTGCCCCAGCTGGGCAATTTGTGAAGCAAGTTACCATTTATCTTGTGCTTTATTAGCTCTAAACTTTTTTTGCTTCTTTCCCATCCATATAAGTCGCTCATGCCCAAATTTCAACTTCATTTGCCTAGTGAATATTCCTAAGCCAATTTTATCAAAGTTTATGTTCAATAGAGGGTGTGAAAGGAAAGTGCAAAGCTAGCATGCACTATCCAATGAGTTGAAATTTTGCAAGCATTTCTATTGCTTCGAATAAAGGCTCCCCCACCAAATGTGAGCATCATACTTATTATGTGATACGCATCAAATCTTTTGCTTCTGGTCATATTTTCTCTTTGTGAAAGCAACTATATTTTATATTGCCTTCATAATTGTGAACATTTCCAAGATCATTGCTCCACCTCATATACACCTCTTCACAACAAATTTGAGCGCTCATCATTAGCCATTGATCCTACAGTATTTTTCTAAGAATTCTGTCTAGTGGGAGTGACGTTGTGAAGAAGACATTTGCGTTTACAATGTAATGAATTTGACCAGTGTCTCATTTGGCTATATAACTAGCCTTCCTCCAATTTCAGTCCCAAGTCATCACAAGCAGAGTATGTGCGGCCACACGTTCAACATTTGCCTATTCCTAGTTAACAGTTTGGGCACATGGTACAATCAAGTGTAGTTAACTTTCATTCAAATGAGCTGAAAATTTGCAGAGATGGTCATTTAGTGGCTTGAGTCACCGCTCAGCAAATACTACAGCATCTCCTTCCAGACAATTTCCTCTTCCATGGCACAAAGCACCTTGCTGTGCCATCAGATAGTGGACCTGGGTGTGTCCAAACCAGGGACTTCTCTTCTGATCTGAACTATCACATCGCCATCTGATGATGGGCCCACGCGGTGGACATGGATTTGGCCACGATCAGGGCGGTGTGGCAACGCCGTGGTCATCGGTCGGTAGACCACGAGTTTGACCTGCCAAAAACTCGCGCTCTGAACATGTGACCCTCAGGGTCGTTCGTTTCTTCGACTCGCGTGAACCTCTCCATGTTCTAGGAGCTTCAGCTCCTTCGCCGTTACTCTCCCGGACCCACTCTTCAACCCCATTCCCCTCCCTCAGGTTCATGTCGTGTTGTAAAACCGCCGGCCGTTGCGTACCCCTGCCGTGCATCTGCTGCGTCGAGTTAGTCGACCGAGCCTTCTCGAGCTCGTCTGGTCCCTCCGATCCTCCGCGAAGCCCGTTAGATGCCTATTCACCTCCTCCAAGGCGAAGCTCCCGAAGCTCCGGGGGACGCCGGCGCACGTGTCGCCAGCAGCCATGCTCGGCCATCCCTCGCTGCTCGCCTATATGTAGGCCACCTGAGGCCCTCCTGACCTCACCATCGCACTTGCCACCATCAACTACCCCGTCCAAGCCACTACCAAGCTCTAGTGACCTTCCTCGCCGCCACTCGCCGCCAGGCCACGCACACCATCCTCCTAAAAGTCGCCCATCTCCGGTCTTCCCGCCTCGCCGAGCCCTCTGTGGCCTACCCCATCACGGAGACCACCCTGCCCCCTTTCCGATACCGCTTGCAGCCCCGGAACCCTCCCTCGCCATGGAGCCACCGCTATCAGCCACCGTGCGGCGCGGCCACGCCGGCAGCCCGTGGCCGGCGCGCGGCCACCCTCAGGCGCGGGATGGAGGCGTCGCGCGGCCATCCTGTGACGCCCTAGCCCGCGTGGCCTTCTGTCCACTGGCCACTGGCGAGGCCGCCGCTCCTGCTAGGTTCTCGGTACGGGGGAAGAGAAGAGGAGGAGGAGGAAGAAGGAGAAGACGAGGAGGAGGGAGGAAAAGAGGTGGAGGCCCCGACTGTCGTTCGATGAGGAATTCAACCCGGCCCGCGGCTTAAGTGGAAGAATGTGTCTAATTTACGCTTCCCTATACTGAGACGTATTTTCTCAGAATGCGCTTTCTCTTTTTAGCTCAGCCGACCGAAAACAGTTAGTCCTTTTCTGCTAAAAAGTGAACGGCCCATGCTCGATCGATCGGGAATCAAACTTTTGCTCTTGGCCTGTTCCATGTACTTTAATTTTCACAGTGAAGCCATTTGACTCCTAAAACAGCTCCGAGAAAACCTTTACGTCGTTTCGAGCATTCGCAATTCCCGGGCCTTAATTACCTGCCCCCCACTCACTCTCCCCTCTACAACCTCCCACCTGAGTACGCATTCTTGACCCAAAGATTAATTGTTTCCACTGCTTCACACAGAGACCCACCAACCTGGCCCTCCCCCACCACTACATCAGAAATAAACAGACAACACCATTCCGATCCAGGCGAACGGTCGAGTGCGCCTCTCCTCGCCCCCCCCAGTCCCATACTACCTCACTTTAACACGTAAGCCCTCCAGACAAATGAGAGGCCAAGGATACCCCATCGTGTATTCCTTCGCAGCACCGCAATGATGACATTAAACCCGCGGCCCCATTCAGCATTCGATCCCGGTGTCCACCAATCCCAAGGCAAATGCCACGACAACACATGGCATGCAATTCATCGCTGTGGTTCACTGTAGGAAAGAGGAGTATAACTGTGTGCCATGTTATTTTGTCTGAAAACTACGTGTATATGTCTATGTTCTATGCTCATGTTCGATGGCTCTCATGGTGCATCATTGCATAGTTTCAATGATGTTGGTAGCATTATGCTCCATGGGAAACACGGCGAGAGTAGTTCATGCTAAGAGTGAGGACATGTCTGCATTGTTTCTTTATATGTGTTGTCGTTGTATCCGTTATCATGACTCAGGCACACATCATTCAAATTTTTAAACGCGAGTTTAATCAAACTTGAACACCTGTATAGGCTGCAGCATAGGCGGACCGAATCGAGCTCCACCAAGTGCAACCAAACTTGCTGGGCTGGAGGAGCACGAATCGGTCTATTGGCTGCCTCTCGCCCGTTGCCTCCATTCAGGGAAAGGTTATGAGTGGTGCTACCGCTTGGCCCGGGTAGGCTGGCATAACCTTGAATGACCCACCGTTTGGTATTTGAGATAGGTCCCATTCGGGAAAGTTTGGTTGGCCAGACGAGTGGCAGGTGTCGGTAGGACACAGGGGGTCCCAATGACATAGCCCAAAAGCGGGAGTAGTTCGGAGTGGGCCTGGAGAGGAGAGTGCCCATGCCAATATATGATTGGTTTTTGGCGGAATGTCGTGGTCACACGAAGGTTGAGCCACGAGCCACAAGTTCCGTGGTGTGCGGTACGTGTACAACCTCTGCCCCCCCAGAGTATATAATCGATCGATAGACCGCCGTTCCTTGATATGGCCACAGTTTTAGTAGGACACAATATGGAGCCAACAGTATAATAAATGTGCTTTAGACAACCCATTCGAATGGAGAAATAGTTGGTTGATCTTTATGTTGATCGCGACAAGATCACCGTTGGTATCAAGGATACCGAAGTGAATTGATCGTGATCACGATGAGGATCACCGTGTCTATATGGGATACCGGATTGGTTGATAATGTTTATGTGGGATCTCGGGGTATAAAAGGGACCAAGCTCCCTGGGTATCATGTATATCACTACGGTATGTGTAATACCAAAGTTTGGTCTGGTCCGAGGTTATCGTGTGGCACCACGCATGGTTTAAGTCCTTACAAGTAGCAGGGTTACGGTGGGTAACCTCCACGGACAGAGTAAGTTGAACATGTTGCATTTTAGTATTATGCCATGCCATGTTATATGTTCGAGCAGCATCATGTTTCGCCTGCTTACGTTAAATGCCATGATGTTGACTTGTTTGAGACTGCGTGGTTTGCTGTGAGCTTGAGCTACATTCAAGGTACTCCACCTGCGCACATGTCATGCCAGTTTGCAGGCATCATGCCATGGATTGCTTGGCTTGTCGAGGGGATTTTGAGTTTGGAAGATAGGATAAGGTTCCAGCCAGGAGTTCCCTGCGGAGGGAGTACATCACCGACGCATGTCATTGTTCAGCTTGCAAGGATAGTCCGTTCCTCGGGGTTGTTTGCGTGTTAGCATAGAGCTACCCTGGCAGGCGTAGTGTCGCGTTTGCCGATGTATTCCAGTACCCTTGTAAACTTATTATAGTAATCAAGAGACGATTTAGTCTCTAGCCAAATAGTGCGTATTCCAGAAGGATTGTCTTTGGGCGGAATACGGCGTTCTGGTTTCTATGAGCTGGTGGTGCCACAAGGTAGGCAGGCGCTACGCCTTCCTCGCTGCCACCCCTATGACTTCACCAGACGCACAGGACTACAAGGGTGGACACAGCTAAGGAGGGGAGGCACGTGGACTTCGTCATGAGCCTCGGCGAACGGGCTTCGGCCCACGAGACTTCGGGAACTAGTCTATAGTCCCAGGACGTCCAGATGGGCGTAACTGGCCGCAATCCGCATGACTGTGGGGAGGCCGAGTGGCCTGCTGATGGAGGCGGGGGGATTCAGATTTATGATAGCGTGGGCCGGGATGTAGGGGTGTGAGGGGGGGGCACCGTCTCTAACTAGCGTGTTGTACACGGCTCCGCCTGTGCCGGCCGAACCGAAGCAGAGGTGGTGATTAGGCCTGTTGGGAGTGGGGGAAGGAGAGGGTAAGCTGCTATTTACTCTTTGTACATTTTGCCTTACACGTTTCTTCAAATACTAAGTGCATTGGCCTTTCATACTGCAGGGGTTGGCAACACGACAGGATATGGGCAGGCATGTCGAGAGACGAACAAAACGCCCCTCTATTGGTGTGAGTTGCCCGGCAAAACTTCCCGGGGTTTGTCATGTTGCCACGGTGAGGGTCAAGCTTTCCACAACTAGGATTGAGTTGGGAGCACTATTGGCTGGCCCGGCCCGCCGCGGAGGAGATGATTGACGGTTTTGTCTTATTGCACACGAGGGCCGACATGTAGGATTAGAAGGTTTTGGTTTACTTTATCCTTACACAATTAAAAATCTTCAAATAAGCTAGTATTGTAACTAATCAGGTTGTCTGTTTGACTGAGACTTCTACAGGGTGTGAGGAGGATACTGAGGAGAGGCCGCGGAACACTGTTATTGATGCCGAGTGCAAGCGACTACTACAAAATTACTGACAGAGGCTCGTGTGCAGGCTGTTCGAGACTATAAGTCCCGCGTGGTTTTTAAGAATGCCAAGCCGTCATATAGGCGGAAAGTATCTAAAGAAGGGGGCCAGTACATGAGGTAATAACTATTCATAAGGCCTTTGTAACTTAGTTTCCTTGATGTGATTCGTAGGGCAGTAGCTGCGCGAATATTCTCTTTACTAACTTAGGTCCCCGAGATGGTGTCGACGATAAGAGAGTTGTGGGAGGCATTGGTGGAGAGTGGTGCCTCAGGACCAATGGCTAAGCCTCCACAACAATGCCAAAGGACCGGCCGTGCCCAAATGGACAGGCTGGCCCACACCAAGTTAGACGCCAACTTATATCAGTTGTCGCGGCGGAACTAGGTATGTGGTTTGCTTCATGATTCAGCAATTTCATCTTCAGTGCTAGCTTGAGCCTTCTTAATTACAATTTACTCGTTCCTCTCTTTTAGGCACGACAAATAAGGCGGATAGCGGTGCACAGAGGTGTAACTACGGACCTCTAGCCATGGCCCATACTGCCTTCATACAAGAAGGGCCAAGGTATTCTCTGCCGTCTGACCCATCGTATCATCCAGAGAAGACTTCACAACATCTCCCTCCCACAACAAGCTCGTTTGAGTTACAGAGATAAGGGGAAGGCGAAGGGAGAGAAAGGGGAGGAACTCTTTAACCCCAAGCCAGCAGTTTGATCCAGAGCTAGTGAGATATCTGGTGGCGCGGAGGCACCCATGGCTCGATAGCACATTGGAGAATGGAACTAACGTTGTCCTCGCACTCTCCCGGAGATCCAAGACTGCGCCACGACTATGTCATAATATAATGCGCATCGTCCATGGCCATTACGAGTCGCCATCGAGGTTAGTTATGACGGACTCAATCGATATCTTTCCTCCATTACATTATGTTGTGCGGCCACCGATGATTACAATGTTAACGAGGAGTGGTTTGTTGCAGATGCTCTTCAGAAAGGAGAGGACGAGAGGCACACAAGGCGCTCTGGAGGAAGGAGGGGCCGGCAGTGCGGCAGAGAAGGAGAGGGAGTTGGAGGGAGGAACGACTAGGTGTGTTGAGGAGGGAGCAGTTCACGGAATGACGTGGCTCACTGGGCCATGTACGAGCTCCTCGGGTAGTTACTTCTGACATAGCCAAATCATGATGTAATGTTCGTTGCATTACTAACTAATACTGACTGACATCGTTTAAAACCAAATGTGCAGTATGTGTGCAAGAAGAGGACCGGTCAGACCGCCCTGCCGGAGGCCAGTCATTGCTCAGGGACCACGGTGAGTTTCATTTGAATGGCGTCATTAGTACTTACTAGTGTTAACATTTGAGTGTCATATGATAAACGAGCAATTGCAAATGGTCTTTGGTTGCGCCATAACTCCAGACAAGCATCGCACGATCCTTTCTTCCAGGTGGTCCGGCACAAGCAACCCGTGCTCACCTCCGTGATAACGGTAAGAGTTTCTCTAGTGTTTGCCTGTACAAAATGTTTGACCTATACTAGCTTTATTAGATTCATTTATGACATAATTAGTTATTAGGTCAAATATGATAATAACTTGGTTTAGCTCATAAATGTCACATACTTATGAGTACGTCTCCAACGTAATCTATAATTTTTGCTTGTTCCAATGCTGTTATATTTCATTCTTGGGAGTTTTACAATATTTTATAGCAACGCTATATCATTTTTTGGGGACTAAACTATTGACATAGAGGCCACAGAGTGCCATTGCCTGTTTTTTTCTTGTTTTTTTTTACTTCACAGAATATAAGTACAAACGGGGCCAACGCAGCGAAACTTTTTAGAGAATTTTATGGACCCAGAAGGAAAAAACTTGGCCAATCAAGACAGTACAGAGGGGTTGCACCGAGAGGGGCACATACCCCCTGGGCGCGCCTGGGGGGCTAGCGCGCCTGGTGGGTTCTTGCCCACCCTCGGTGGCCTCCGCAACAGCCTGCTTCGCGCTACAAATCCCAAATATTCCAGAAAAACCTACGGGGAGTAGACAAACACATTCCGCGCGGTTGCAAGTTCCAGAAACCACGAGACCAATCTTTTAGAAGACACCCTCACAGAGGGGTTCATCATCCTCATTGGTGCCTCTCCGATGATGCGTGAGTAGTTCATTGAAGACCTACGGTTCCATAGGCAGTAGCTGATGGCTTCTTCTATCGTTTTGATTTCCAATACAATGGTGCTCTTGGAGATTTATTTGATGTAACTCTTTTTGTGGTGTGTTTGTTAGGAATCGAGAACTTTGAGTTTATGATAAGATCTATATCCATGAAAGTTATTTGAGTTCTTAATCTCTTTTATGCATGATTACCTATAGCCTGTATTCTTCTTCGAATCTGTGTTTAGTTAGGCACACTAGATCGATTTTCTTGCCATGGGAAGAGGTGTCTTTGTGATGGGTTCGATCATGCGGTGTTCTTTCCCAGTGACGAGTGCGGGTAGCAGAAACGCATGTATCGTTGCTATTAGATAACCAGATGGGGGCATTCTACATGAATAGATCTCATCTACATCATGTCATCGTTTCTTATTGCATTACTCCGTTTCTCCATGAACTTAATGCACTAGATGCATGTTGGATAGCGGTCGATGTGTGGAATAATATAGTAGAGCAGGCGGAGTCGGTCTAATAATCTTGGACGAATGCCTATATAAGATCATGCCTGGAAACATCATAATTATTTGATGTTCTATCAATTGCCCAACAGTAATTTGCTTACCCACCGTATGTTATTTTCTTGTGAGAAGCCACTAGTGAAAATCTACGGCCCCCGGTTCTATTCTTTATCATATTTGCTTCGAGATCTATTTTTATTGCTTTTGTTTTCAAGATATTTATTCCAAAAACCCAAAAATACTTGTGCACTTTTTTGCTATTTATTTTATTTTGCGTTTTATCCAAGATCTATTTACCAATCATCACAATTTTTATCCCGTTAACGTGCGAATTTCTGCGCGTTACGCAAAAAGAGGGATTGACAGCCCCTTATAAGCATGGTGTTGCAAGTATTTGTTCTTTGTGTGCAGGTACCATTTACATAGTGTTGCTTGGTCTCCACGGATTGATACCTTGGTTTCATAACTGAGGGAAATACCTACCGTAGCTATGCTGCCATCCCCTCTTCTTTGGGGAAATACGACGTAGTTCAAGCGACATCAAAAGGAATTTTGGCGCCGTTGGCCGGGGAGAATCATCAACATCTATCAGGTTCCTAATCACAAATTTTATATCATTGAATTTAAATTATTTGCCATTTGCCTCTCGTTTTCATCTCCTACTTCACAAAAATTTGCCGTTTTATTCGCCATCTTTTCGTTCGACCGTTTTCTCGTCAGATCTATCTTCTTGTGTGGGTGATCTTGTTTGCGCACTTTGCATTATGGCAGTTCTTCCACTTATACGTGTACCCCCGAGAACGAAGTTCTTAATTTTAAACAAAGGGGAGGGGAGAATTTAAAAGATGCCTGGTATAGAATTGCAATGCCTAATGATCTATTCATAAGCAATCTACCGTTGTTCTTCTTCGCAGTTTTTGTGGCATTAACACTTGGATAGATTCATCCTTGATACGATTGCCGGTGGGAATTCTTGATGTGTCCATCTTTGGTGTTTTTAATGCATAGGGAAATCAGTAGGTTCACCACCGCTCACATCAACGAAACGGTTTTAACACTTGAGCATGTCATGCAAGGCTTTGATGTATTGAAACAGAAAATGCTTACCGAACAAGAACATATTTAAAACTTGGATAAAATATGCATAATCTGCTAGTAAAATTGGTTGAAAGCGGGGGGAGGGAGAGGGTTTTTAAGTTGCTAAGGAAAAAAGAACCATAATTCACGAAGGAATTAAAGAAATCCTTCTCGATTGATAAGTTGGAAGAAAATTTCTGTAATTTGAGCTCGGTTTTGCTTATGCTAAAAACTATTGAAAAGACTCCCGTAAAAATTAGCAAGATTACTCAAGTCACTAAGATAAGGGTACAACGTCTAATAATAACAAAGAAGATCTTAGATGATTAGTATTCACCCCGACTTTGATGAAGTTGTGAGAACCCTACCTTGCAAGAATGAGATTTTCAACCTCATTACCTAGAGTATTGTTATTGAAAATTATAATGCTAAATCTTGGAAGAATATTGGTTGTGTGATTGAAGAATTGAAAAACTACTAAAGATGACATACTTGAATCTTGCATTATGCCTAGTCAGGGGCATAAAATGATAGCGCTTGTTGGGAGGCAACCCAATGTTTTAAACTTATTTTGCCTTTTTTTCTTGTGTTCTTGAGTGTTTGCACAATTATGCCTCTGTTATGATTGTGTTTTTTATTTTAATTAGTTTTTTGTGCCAAGTAAGCCTTTGGGATAGCTTTGGTGATAGTTGATTTGATCCTGTTGAAAAACGAAAATTTTGCGTCCAGTCACAGGAAATGTTTAAATTCACGAGAGCAACAAAAATTGAATGTTTTTTACACAATATTTATATAAAAACCTCTGTTTTCATAAGTTTTCAGAATTTTGGAGTTACAAAAGATGAGAACAATTCGCATCTTACAGACTGTTTGTTTTTGACAGATTCTGTTTCTTTGCCATGTGTGCTTATTTTGATGAATCGATGGATTGTATCGGGGGGGGTGGGTATAACGCCATGGCAAAGTTAGAAAACAGTAGATATAATGTAATAACAAAATTTAATGGGTTTTCTATAGTACTTAAAGTAAAGATTGGTTTTTCTTATACTAACGGATCTCACGAAGGTTTTGTTAAGTTTTGTGTGATTGGAAGTTTTTCATGTTTTGGAGAGATCATGATGGATGAAGGAATAAAGGTAAGAAAGCCTAAGCTTGGAGATGCCCCATGCACCCCATGTTAAATTCAAGGAGAACCAAGCAACTAAGGTTGGGGATGCCCCGGAAGGCATCCCCCTCTTTCTCTAACAACCATCGTATTTCACCTGGAGATATATTTTATTCATCACATATCATGAGTTTTTCTTGGAGCGTCTTGTGTTATATGAGTCTTGCTTGTTTTACTTTTAGTTTGTCACAAGTATCCTGCTGGACAGACTATTTCAGAGAGCCAAAATTATGCCTTAATTTGTTTAGAATTGCTTCTATATGCTTCACTTATTTTTTTGGAGCTATGGAATTGCTCTGTCCTTCACTTATATCTTTTGAGCACGGTGTGCTTTAATATTTTGAATAAATGCTATCATGCTTCACTTAGATTTATTAGAGAGTTAGAAGAGTAGAATTTGAAGAAATTCTCTCATGCTTCACTTATATTATTTTGAGAGACAGAAAATTTTATGCTCATGTCTTCACTTAGATTTGTTTGAGCTTGTCAAACCAATTGCAATATATGAAACTGGTCCCAAAGTGTTAGATTATCAAGAGGGATATAATTAAAAAACTTTCAGGAGATCATTGGACAAAATAAACTTGATTCTTCGTAATGTTTTGAGATATGATGATAGTGATAGTGAGTATGTTGGTGAGTAATTATGCTTAGTAAGAATATTGGTGTAATGTTTGTGATTCCCTATGCAAGCACGAAATTCAATAGTTATGAAATGAAATTACACACTACTTGTGGTGCATATTCGGTGTTAGTTATGCTTAATGCTCGCTTATGTGATTTTTCGTGTATCTTGGTTGGTTGCTCCCAATCTTTTTGCTAGCTCCCACTTGTACTAAGTAGAAATACTACTTGTGCATCCAAAATCTTAAACCCAATTTTCCATATGAGTCCCCATACCTACCTATAGCGGTATTCCCGTGCCGTTCTAGCAAACTTGTATGTGCCATCTCTAATTTCAAATAAATTTCCTTTTTGCTCCGGTTTGTACGATCATGATGCGAAGTGGATGGCCAATATTTTCCATGCTAGATGTGTTATTCTCAAGATGAGTCTTATTCACTTGTAATTGCACGAGAGTGCGGCGGGTAATTGGGATGCCCAGTCCCGAAATGAAAAGAAATTACTCTTTTAAATTGTCAATAATAAATTCCTTGGAAAGTGTTGGTAGGAAGGCACCGTTGGATACCGCTAGCCATGGATTGTTGAAAAGAATGGGTGGTGGAAAAAAGGATAATAAACTTTATTTTCGTTTGGACCGCCTATGATATATCTAGCATGAAAAATGTTGGGGAATTACTCGGTCATTTTCGTTGGGCGAGAAAAGTTGCCTCTCAAATTTTTTATCTCTCAATTAAGCTTTGAGCTCTGGCACCTCGACAAATCGCTACTTCGCTCTACGAAGGGCCTTATCTATTTACTTTATGCAATTTTTTATTTTTATTTGAGTCTCATATTTCCTTATAAAGCACCAACTAAGGGTCACTATGATCATACTTGAGCATTGGGGTGTAAGCGTAGGAGTGTCGGTGGTTCATGAATGGATCCAATGATTGAGCATGATGGACTAGGGATAACTTTCTTTACTGTTGAATTTGTGAAAGATATGGTTGCTTGTTGATATGCTGAGTATTGAAATCTTCGTGTCAAACTAGACTATTGCTTTGACCATATAAAAGTCCATATGTCCATGCTACAAAGAAAAAAAGAATTATGGATGAACATTGTTAGGTAGCATTCCACATCAAAAAATCTGTTTTTATCATTTACTGCTCAAGGACGAGTGGAATTATAAGCTTGGGGATGCTGAACTTCTCCAACATATCTAAATTTTAGCTTGTTCCATGCTGTAATATTATCATTCTTGGATGTTTTACAATCATTTTTATAGCAAACTTTATATCATTTTTTGGGACTAAACCTATGACATAGTGCCAAGTGCCAGTTGCTGTTTTTGCTTGTTGTTTACTGCGCACGAATATCACTACGAAATGGGTCCAAACGTAGCGGAACTTTTTGGAGAATTTTATTGACCGGAGAGGAACAACTGGGCCAAAGAAGTACGGAGGGGTTGCCATGAGGGGGCACAACCACCTGGGTGCGCATGGGGGCCCAGGCGGCCCTGGTGGGTTGTGCCCACCTCGGTGGCCTCCCGCACCGCGCCTCTTCACCCTATAAATACCCAATATTCCAGAAACCCTAGGGGAGTCGACGAAAACACAAAATCCGGCCGCCGCAAAGTTCCAGAACCACGAGATCCAATCTAGACACCATCATGAAGGGGTTCATCATCCCATTGTTGCCTCTCCGATGATGACCTGAAGTAGTTCATGGTAGACCTACGGGTCCGTAGGCAGTAGATAGATGGCTTCTTCTTCTCTTTTTGATTCTCAATACAATGGTCTCTTGGAGATCTATTGGTGTAACTCTTTTTGCGCTGTGTTTGTTGGGATCCGATGAACTTTGAGTTTATGAGGGGTAGAAGGGGTTCTAATCTGTATCCAGAAAAGTTTAATTGAGTTATGATTATCTCTTTTACGCATGATTTCTTATAGCCTCCCGCTTGATTTCTTCTTTCGAATCTTTGGTTTAGTTAGGCAACTCTTAGATATTTTATCACTAGCGGTTAATCTGGTGAGTGTAGGTGACATCGGTTTTGACCCACTACCTGCATCCTCCAGTTGCATCCTAGTTCCTTGGTGTGGCGTTATCTCCGTCCCAGCGGAATGATGCCAAGGTTCTTGCGTAGTCAATCACTTGCAGGATTGATGCACCGGGACCACACCAATATATCCTTTTCAGCCACCCCTATCGTTTCGGTGATAGACATGTTTCTATCCCGGATCGTGCCATCCCTCTAGCCGCTTTGGCAACTCTTACTGATCTTAGTTACAAGAAAAGGGCAATGCCGCAAGCCTTTATTTCCATCAATTATCCCACCCTGCCATCCATTCCCTGGACGAGTACGGTTTCTTCCGTACGCTTGATGATGATGTGGTTGTGACCTCTGTGTTCTGATCCACGATCACCAATTCCGTCCCCGCCTACGTGTTCGTCCAGCTGCAACCAGTGTTAAACCCGTGTTTGGTGTAGCTTTGTTTAAACCAACCCCTTCCACACGTGGATTCACTTTCGTGCACATCTCCACAGCATGTTAGAACATAGTACCAGAGTTTCCGCGAGATTTGTGCGCTTAGGTAGGCATGCATACTATTGCTGTGGATAGTTGTATATTATGATATTGCCTGTGTGTTATCTTGTTGCTTTGTGTGTTTTAGTCTTTTTCTTTTGCTTCTTTCTTTGGGCCCATGGTGTTACCTTATTTTCCCCTTATGGAAGTTGCTCACCGACACTGGACTCAAAGAATCAGTGGAGAGGCAAACATTTGGAAGCTCAGCTTAACAATATGGAAATTTTCCACCGACTGCCTGATATTGGGAGTATCTAATTTGACCACAATTGGTATTCTGGATGGATTATCAGCATCAAGTATACATCAGTGTGCAATTTTCACAACAGTAATAATCAATTCAGCAAGAAGGATAGTCGAACAACTTTCTTCATACAACAAGTGACCAACAACAGTAACATCAAGGTATATATATATATCTGCACCCAGTTCGCATATGGCAAAAAGAAAGCTTCTGATGTAAGCAACTCAGTCTTCCTTCACAAGCTATCTGAGAAGCGTACAACGCAAGGGTTCCTGTGTCTTCCTCGGCACGACACATGGACATCTTGCGATGCAAGCATGCTATCCCGACAGAAGCTTCAGGCACAAGCTATTCAGCCTTCCTCAGCAAGATATTCGCAATGGCTTCCAACACAAGCCAAGCAACCTTCGTCAGTAAGGCATCACATCCTCACCAGTACAAGATAATTCCCAGTCAGTTGGCCGCATATGACCATGCACCCCAAGGATCAGCTCCACAACAGTTTGGTCAGAAGGCAAGAATCGGTCAGGATGCAAGCCTGCCTCAGAAATCAAATGCCCAGTTACACATGTTTCCATAGATATGGTGAACATGCTGCCAAGGTTATACGAGTTACTCATATAATGATGACAGCCCGAGAGCTGTATGGGACGCTACTGAACCCTTGCCTGCCTTTCTTTAGTAACGGCACCACGCCTGTGTCTGAGATGCTTTCGGCCGTCCGGGGTGGATGCCGACTCTATATTTCTCTTTTCAACAACTAGCCCGTGTTCTGAGCTGCTTTTCGGCCGTCTCGGGCAGCTGTTGAATTTCTTTCCGTAGCGGACACCCTATGCTCTGAGCTGCTTTTCGGCCTTCTTAGGGAACTGCTACTTTCTTCTTATCGACACCGTCTCATGCTCTGAGCTGCTTTTCAGCCGTATTGAGTCGGGGTTGAGTTACTTCAGTAATGTCCCAGATCTGAGTTGCAAAGACCGTTCTGGTGGCTACTGGTTTATTTGCCGGTTTCATCAATGGTTTCAGACGGTCGTTACCCTATAGCTAGAACTTGTAAAGTAATATGCCTGCCGGAATATTGCACCTGACAACACCCATGGTCACCTGAAGAATCAAGAATGCATAAGGCCAAACTCTTTCAGTTAAGGATCCAGGCAAAGAAAACCACAATAAGAGAACAAGATCGTCCATACAGGTATGGCAATGGATGCATAGTACAGATACTCCGGACAGTATGGATCGGTACCGATCACCATGGGTATACACCCATGGGGTCTATCTCATTTGCAAGGACCCCATATCGAGTCAACCCACTCAGCCATCTATTTATTCTCGGAATCGTCAGAAGAGGATATTCAAGCTTGTCAGACTGAGCACTCAGAAGGACGAGCAACTGTCTCGAAGCATGGGTCCTCACCTAGGGAAATCAGTTAAAGAATAACCTGCCATGAGCAAGATTCTGCTGCCAGGACCACCGTCAGCCAAGTCTGTGGACAATGTCACAATAAAACCGTACACCTTCATGCTGGTCACGACAGGTGACAGCCAAATCTTTGGTACGAATATGATACCCGAGATAATGGAGGTACCCAAGATGTTTCCACAATCATTGTGAGAAGCCAGGTTCCGTCAGGAGAATGGTATGATTCACAATACTGTTTGGAATCTGGAGGACACATAGCCATTTGAAGCTACCCAATGCAATGAATAAAGGATTCCTTGTCCACCGAGAGAATCTGTTCGCAACTCAATGGACGATCGTCTGAATGGGACTTCATTACAACACGTCCATAAGGAACAACTCTCAGACTTGCGAGAAGGACAGGTATCTCAGTCAGGATAATTCATCGCACTCAGATAAGTCGACAGACATAAAAGGATTAAAGTCAGAGTAATATATGAGGTAAGGTCTGTCAAAATAAGGATCCACTGAAACAAACCACCCTGAAGTCAGGTAGTCAGCCAGATGAAATTCAGTATTAGCATTATATCAAGGAGAAAGGAAACCCGAGTTGGAAACGGTTTCCTTAAGTGGGAATATTCATGTTTGACACCTGAGCAACCAAATCTCGAGGACGAGATTTCTTTAAGGGGGGTAGGTTTGTAACACCCTGGATTTTGCCAATTTTTGTTTTCTTTCGATTTTGGTCTGGTTTTGCTTTTCTGTGGCTTAGTGGTCTTGAAACCTGGAGAGATCACCTTTGATTCCTCTCCTCAGTGGCTTGCCAACCTCAAAATCATCTCAAGACCATATCATTTCCATCTTGGACCCAATCCAATATTCTTTTCTTGGGAATATTCCTTTTTCTATTTAAGAAATAATCCTGTCTGCCCTGGGTTGTGAAGCAACCCACACTTCCATCATTCCAAAGATTCCAAAATAATTCTCATAAATTGTTTGGGTCAAATATTCCTCAGATATGTCAAAATCCTTCCTTGCCATGACCAAAAATATTCCACCAATATTCCTTTTCTGATTCTGCCCCAGCTGGCAATTTGTGAAGCAAGTACCATTTATCTTTGCTTTATTGCTCTCAAACTTTTTTTGCTTTCTTTCCCATCCATATAATTTCCTCATGCCAAATTTCAACTTCATTTGCCTAGTGAATATTCCTAAGCAATTTTTCAAAGTTTCTGTTCAAATAGAGGCCGTGTGAAGGAAGTGCAAGCTAGGCATATCCAAATGAGTTGAAATTTTGCAAGCATCTTCATATGCTTGAATAATAGCTCCCCACCAAATTTGAGCATCATTACATTATCTATGTGATCACTGCATCAAATCTTTGCTTCTGGTCATATTTTCTCTTTTGTGAAGCAACTATATTTTATATTGCTTCATAATTGCTGAACATTTACCAGATCATTCTCCCACCCATATAACACCTCTTCAACAAATTTGGGCTCATTTCATCTAGCCATTTATCCTCAGTTATTTTTCTAAAATTCTGTCTAGTGGGATGCTGTGTGAAGGAAGTACCATTTTGGTTTATCCAAATGGTATGAAATTTGTACAGTGTCTTCATTTGCCTATATAACTAGCCTCCTCCAATTTCAGCTCAATCCAAGCAAGTATGTGAGGCCCACTTCAACATTTGCATTCCTATCCAGTTTGGCACATTGTACATCAAGTGCTAGTTAACTTCATTCAAATGAGCTGAAAATTTGCAGAGATGGTCATCTTAGTGGTTGATCACCCTCAGCAAAACTACAGCATCTCCTTCCAGACCAATCTTCCTCTCCATGGCACAAGCACCTTGCTGTGCATCAGTAGTTGACCTGGGTGTAGTCACACCAGGGACTTTCTCTCTGATCTGAACTCTCACATCGCCTATCTGATGATGTGCCCACGCGGTGGACATGGTTTGGCACCGAGTGCGGTGTGGCAACGCCGTGGTCACGCGGTGACCACGCGTTTGACCTGCCAAAACTCGCGCTCTGAACATGTGACCCTCAGGGTCGTTCGTTTCTTCGACTCGCTCGACACCTCTCCATGTCTAGGAGCTTCGCTCCTTCGCCGTACTTCTCCTGGACCCCTCTTCCCCCTCTCCCATCCCCTCCATCGCGGTGTAACCGCCGTGCCCGTACCCTGCCGTCTCTGCTGCCGTCGAGTCTAGTCGACCGAGCCTTCTCGAGCTCGTCTGAGTCCTCTCCGATCCTCCGCGAAGCCCGTAGATGCCTCTCCCCTCCTCCAGGCGAGCTCCCGAAGCTCCGGGACGCCGGCGCACGTGTCGCCGCAGCCATGCTCGGCCTCCCTCGCTGCTCGCCTATATGTAGGCCACCTGAGCCCTTCCTGACCTCACCATCGCACTTGCCACCATCAACTACCCCTCCCAAGCCACTTGCCCAAGCTCTAGGACCTCTCCTCGCCGCCACTCGCCGCCATGGCCGACGCCACCATCCTCCTAAATTCGCCCATCTCCGGCTCTTCCCGCCTCCGCCGAGCCCTCTGTCGGCCTACCCCATCACCGGAGACCACCCCTGCCCCTTTCCGATACCGCTGCAGCCACCGGAACCCCTCCCTCGCCATGGAGCCACCGCTATCAGCCACCGTTGCCGCGGTCCACGCCGGCAGCCCCGTGGCCGGCGCGGCCACCCTCAGGCGCGGGATGGAGCGGCGCGCCCATCCCTGTTGACGCCCTAGCCCGCCGTGGCCTTCTGTCACTGGCACTGGCGAGGCCGCCGCTCCTGCTAGTCTCGGTCGGGGGAGAGAAGAGGAGGAGGAGGAAGAAGGAGAAGGAGGAGAGAGAAAGAGGTGGGGCCCCGCCTGTCGTTCTGATGAGGAATTCAACCCCCGGGCCCGCTGGCTTAAGTGGAAGCATATTTGTCTAATTACGCTTTCCCTATTCTGAAGACGTATTTTCTCAGAATGCGCTTTCTCTTTTTCAGCTCAGCCGACCGAAACAGTTAGTCACTTTTCTGCCTAAAAAGTGAACGGCCACAACTTTTTGCTCGTAACTCCGATCGAGGTGAATCCAAAGCCCACTTCTTCGTCTCTTCGAGCCTGTTCCATTGGTACCATTTTCATAATGTTTTGACACAGTGAAAATGACCATTTTGCCCATATCCTTAAACAGCCCTCCGAGAGAGAACTGTTTCCGGCAATCGTTTCCGCGAGCATTCCGCACTTCTCCCCGGTGATTCCCTTCATCCCCAGGCAAGCCACGACAGCCACTTGCATGATGGATTTGCAGTAGCTGTGGTTTCCTGCTTGAATAGTTATTTAATGTGTGCATGTTATTTTGTCTGAAACTACTGTATATGCTTATGTTCTATGCTCATGTTCGATGCTCATGTGCATCTTGCTAGTTTTCAATGACTTGTTGGTAGCATTATGCTCATGGTTAACACTGGCAGTAGTTCATGCTAAGATGATGACATGTCTGCATGTTTCTTTATATGTTGTTGTCGTTTATCCTGTTATCATGACTCAGCACATCATCATTCAAATTTAACCGGAGGTTAATCAAACTTGAACACCTGTTGGCTGAGTCATAGTGCGGACCGAATCGAGCTCACCAGTGCAACCACACTTGCTGGGATGGGGCAGCACGAATTCGGTCTATTGTCATGCCTCTCGCCGTTGCCTCCAATCAGGGAAGGTTATGAGTGCGTGCTACCCTGGCCCGGTAGGCGGCTATAACCTTGTGATCCCAGTTTTGGTATTGAGCTCAGGTCCCCATTTGGGACAGTTTTGGTTGGCCATGACGATGGCAGGTGTCGGTAGGACACAGGGGTCACCCATGACATAGCCCAAAGGGGAGTTAGTCGGAGTGGCTGGGAGAGTGCCATGCAATATATTGGGTTTTGGCGGAATGTCGTTGGTCCACCCGAAGGGGAGCACGAGGCCACAAGTTCCGTGGTGTGGGTACAGTGTACTAACCTCTGCAGAGTATATAATCTATCGATAGCCGCGTCCTTGGATATGGGCACAGTTTGTAGTAGGACACACTATGGGCCAACAGTATAATAATATTGCTTATAACAACCCAGTTCGATGAGAAATAAGTTGGTTGATCTTTATGTGATCGCGACAAGATCACCGTGGTATCAAGGATACCGACGTTGATTGATCGTGATCACGAGAGGATCACCGTGGTATCATGGATACCGGATTTGGTTGATAATGTTATGTGGTGATCTCGGGTAAAGACCAAGCTCCCTGTGATCATGTTATCACTACGGTATTGTAATACCAAGTTTGGTTGGTCCCGAGGTTATCGTGTGGCACCCACGATGGTAAGTCCTTACATGTGAGGGTTACGGGGTAACCTCACGACAGAGTAAGTTGCAACCTGTTGCATTTAGTATATGCCATGCCATGCTTATATTGTTCGAGCATCATCATGTTTTCGCCTGCTTACCTGTAAATGCCATGCTGTTGCTTGTCTTGACTGCGTTGTTTGCTGTGAGCTTGTGAGTACATTCAAAGTACTCACCTGGCATGTCATGCCAGTTTGCAGGTCATGCCATGATTGCTTGCTTGTCGAGGATTTTGAGTTTGCGAGCTAGGATAAGCGTTCCAGCCAGAGTCCCTGCGGAGTGGAGTCCATCACCGCTGTCATTGTTCCGCTGCCAAGGATAGTCCGTTTCCTCGGGTTGTTTCGCTGTTAGCATAGAGCTACCCTGGGCAGGCGTAGTGTCGCCGTGCCGATGTATTCCATGTACCCTTGTAACCTTATTCATAGTAATCAAGAGCTGATTTGTTCTATGCCAATAGTGCCGTATTCCAGAAGACTTGTCTCTGGGCTGGAATACGGGGCGTTCTGGTTTCCTATGAGCTGGGGTGCCACAAGGTAGGCAGGCTGCTACGCCTTCCTCGCTGCCACCCCTAGCTGATTCACCAGAGCACAGGACTACAAGGGTGGACACATCTAAGGAGGAGGCTACGTGGACTTCGGTCCATGAGCCTCGGGTCGACGGGCCTTCGGCCCACGAGACTTCGGACTAGTCTATGTCCCAGGAGACGTCCAGATGGGGTACCTGGCCGGATCCGCCTGAGGGGCCGAGTGGCCATGCTGATGGTGGCGGGGATCAGATTTCTGATAGCGTGGGCGGGGTGGTTGAGGGGGGCACCGTCTACTAGCGTGTTGTACACGGCTCCCGCCTGTGCCGGCGACCCACGAGCAGAGGTGGTTGATTAGGCCTGATGGGGAGAGGTAAGTGTATTTACTCTTTTTGTACCTTTTGCCTTCACGTTTCTTCCAATATCTAATGCATTGGCCTTGTCATACTGCAGGGGTTGGCAACACGACCAGGATGTCCGCAGGCCCAACACCGTCCTTGGTGTGATTTGCCGGCAAAACTTCCCGGGGTTTGTCATGTTGCCCGGTGAGGGTCAGCTTCCACAACTAGGATTGAGTTGGGAGCACTACTTGGCTGCCCCGGCCCCGCCGGAGGAGATGATTGACGGTGTCTTATGCCACACGAGGGCCGACATGGTGATTAGAAAGTTTTGGGTACTTTCTCCTTTACACAATTAAAAATCTTCAAATAGCTAGTTATTGTACTAATCAGTGTTGTCTCGTTTGACTGCAGACCTTCTACAGGTGTGAGGAGGGATACGAGGAGGCCGCGGCACATGTTATTGATGCCGAGTGCAAGCGCCTACTACAAAACTTACGACACGAGGCTCGGGTGCAGGCTGTTCGAGACTACTAAGTCCCGCGTGGTTTTAAGAATGCCAAGCCGTCATACTGCGGAAAGTATCTAAAGAAGGGGCAGTACATGAAGGTAATTACCTATTCATAAGGCCTTGTACTTAGTTTCCTTGATTTGATTCGTAGGCGTAGTGCTCGAATTTCTCTTTACTAACTTAGGTGCCCCCGAGATGGTGTGCAGATAAGATGGATTGTTGGGAGGCATTGGTGGATGAGTGGTGCTCAGACCAATGGCTAGCCCTCCACAACAATGCCAAGGACCGGCGTGCCCAAATGGAAGGTGTGCCACACCATCAAGTTAGCGCCAACTTATATCAGTTCGGGCGGAACTAGGTATGTGGTTTGCTTCATGATTCATGCAATTCATTCTTCATGCTAGCTTGAGCCCTTTAATTACTAATTTACTCTGTTCCTCTCTTTTAGGCACGACACAATAAGGCGGAGGTGCCAGAGGTGTACGACCTCTATGCCATGGCCCATACTGCCTCATACAAGAAGGCCAAGGTATTCTCTGCGTCTGACCTCTATCATCCAGAGAACTTCACCAACATCTCCTCCCACAACAAGCTCGTGAGGTACAGAGATAAGGGGAAGGCGAGGAAAGGGGAGGACTTTAACCCAAGCCAGCAGTTTGATCCAGAGCTAGTGATGATATCTGGTGGCGGGAGGCCCCATGGCTCGATAGCCATTGGAGATGGACTTATACGTTGTCCTCGCACTCTCCCGGAGATCAAGACGCGCCAAACGAGCTCCTGTCCTAATATAAGGCCTCGTCCATGGCCATTCGAGCTCGCCATCGAGGTTAGTTATGCGGACTCAGATATCTTTCCTCCATTACATTATGTGTGCGGCCATCGATGATTACAATGTTAACGAGGAGTGGTGTTGCAGGCTGCTCTTCAGAAAGAGAGAGAGGCAAACAAGGCGCTTCTGGAGGATAGGGGCCGGCAGGCGGCAGAGAAGGAGAGGGAGTTGGAGGAGAGGACGACTAGGTTGTTGTAGGAGGAGAGTTCACGGAATGACGTGGCTCACTGGGCCATGTACGAGCTCCTCGTGGTAAGTTTCTTCTGCACATTAGCCAAATCATGCATGTAATGTTCGTTTCATTACTAACTAATATGACTGACTCGTTAAAACCAAATGTGCAGTATGTGTGCAAGAAGACCGGTCAGACCCCTCTGCCGATGCCAGTCATTGCTCCAGGGACCACGGTGAGTTTCATTTGAATGGTCATTAGTTACTAGTGTTAACATTTGAGTGTCATCATGATAACGAGCAATTGCAAATGGTCTTTGGTGCAGCATAACTCCAGACAAGCATCGCACGATCCTTCTCCAGGTGGTACCGGCACAAGCAACCCCGGTGCTTCACCTCCGTGATAACGGTAAGTTTTCTCTAGTGTTTTGCTTTACAAATGTATAATGACCTATACTTAGCTTTATTTAGATCATTTATGACATAATTAGCTTACTTAGGTCCAAAATTGCATAATAACCTTGGTTAGCTCATAAATGTCACATACTTATGATACGTCTCCAACGTATCTATAATTTTTGCTTGTTCCATGCTGTTATATTATCATTCTTGGATGTTTTACAATCATTTTATAGCAACTTTATATCATTTTTTGGGACTAACCTATTGACATAGAGCCCAGTGCCAGTTGCTGTTTTTTGCTTGTTTTTTTACTTCACAGAATATCAGTACCAAACGGAGTCCAAACGCAGCGAAACTTTTTAGAGAATTTTTATGGACCAGAAGGAACAACTTGGGCCAAAGAAGTACCAGAGGGGTGCCCCGAGCGGGGCACAACCCACCTGGGCGCGCCTGGGGGCCTAGGCGCGCCCTGGTGGGTTCTGCCCACCTCGGTGGCCTCCCGCACCGCCTCTTCGCGCTACAAATACCCAAATATTCCAGAAAACCTAGGGGAGTAGACAAAACACAATTCCGGCTGTCGCAAGTTCCAGAACCACGAGATCCAATCTAGACACCATCACAGAGGGGTTCATCATCCTCATTGGTGCCTCTCCGATGATGCGTGAGTAGTTCATTGAAGACCTACGGGTCCATAGGCAGTAGCTAGATGGCTTCTTCTATCGTTTTGATTCTCAATACAATGGTCTCTTGGAGATCTATTTGATGTAACTCTTTTTGTGGTGTGTTTGTTAGGAATCGATGAACTTTGAGTTTATGATAAGATCTATATCCATGAAAGTTATTTGAGTTCTTTGATCTCTTTTATGCATGATTACCTATAGCCTCGTATTTCTTCTTCGAATCTTTGGTTTAGTTAGGCCAACTAGATCGATTTTTCTTGCCATGGGAAGAGGTGCTTTGTGATGGGTTCGATCATGCGGTGTTCTTTCCCAGTGACAGAAGGGGTAGCAAGACACGCATGTATCGTTGCTATTAAGGATAACCAGATGGGGGCTATTCCTACATGAATAGATCTCATCTACATCATGTCATCGTTCTTATTGCATTACTCCGTTTCTCCATGAACTTAATGCACTAGATGCATGTTGGATAGCGGTCGATGTGTGGAATAATAGTAGTAGATGCAGGCAGGAGTCGGTCTAATAATCTTGGACGTAATGCCTATATAATGATCATTGCCTGGACATCATCATAATTATTTGATGTTCTATCAATTGCCCAACAGTAATTTGCTTACCCACCGTATGTTATTTTCTTGTGAGAAGCCACTAGTGAAATCTACGGCCCCCGGGTCTATTCTTTATCATATTTGCTTCGAGATCTATTTTTATTTGCTTTTGTTTTCAGATCTATTATTCCAAAAACCCAAAAATACCTTGCTGCACTTTTTTGCTATTTATTTTATTTTGCGTTTTATCAAGATCTATTTATCCAATCTATCACAATTTTTATCCCGTTAACGTGCGAATTTCTGGCGCCGTTACGCAAAAAAGGGATTGACAGCCCCTTATAAGCATCGGGTTGCAAGTATTTGTTCTTTGTGTGCAGGTACCATTTACATAGTGTTGCTTGGTTCTCCTACTGGATTGATACCTTGGTTTCATAACTGAGGGAAATACCTACCGTAGCTATGCTGCATCATCCCCTCTTCTTTGGGGAAATACCGACGTAGTTCAAGCGACATCAAAAGGAATTTCTGGCGCCGTTGCCGGGGAGACATCATCAACATCTATCAGGTTCCTAATCACAAATTTTATCTCCTTGCAATTTAAATTATTTGCCATTTGCCTCTCGTTTTCATCTCCCCTACTTCACAAAAATTTGCCGTTTTATTCGCCCTCTTTTTCGTTCGCCGTTTTCTCGTCAGATCTATCTTCTTGTGTGTGATCTTGTTTGCGCACTTTGTCATTATGGCTAGTTCTTCCACTATTACGTGTACCCCCGAGAACGAAGTTCTTAATTTTAAACAAAGGGGAGGGGAGAATTTAAAAGATGCCTGGTATAGAATTTGCAATGCTCATAATAGATCTATTCATAAGCAATCTACCGTTGTTCTTCTTCGCAGTTTTTATGTCGGCATTAACACTTGGTATAGATTCATCCTTGATACGATTGCCGGTGGGAATTTCTTGATGTGTCCATCTTTGGGTGTTTTTAATGCTATGGGAAATCTAGTAGGTTCACCACCGCTCACTATCAACGAAACTGTTTTAACACTTGAGCATGTCATGCAAAGGCTTGATGCTATTGAAAAGAAAATGCTTACCGAAGAACATATTTAAAACTTGGATAAAAATATGCATAATCTTGCTAGTAAAATTGGGTTGAAAGCGGGAGAGGTTTTTAAGTTGCTAAAGGAAAAAGGAACCATAATTCACGAAGGAATTAAAGAAATTCCTTCTCGGATTGATAAGTTGGAAGAAAATTTCTGTAATTTGAGCTCGGCTTTTGCTTATGCTAAAACTATTGAAAAGACTCCCGTAAAAATTAGCAAGATTACTCAAGTCACTAAGAATAAGGGTACAACGTCTAATAATAACAAAGAAGATCTTAAGATGATTAGTATTCACCCCGACTTTGATGAAGTTGTGAGAAACCCTACTTGCAAGAATGAGATTTTCAACCTCATTCCTAGGAGTATTGTTATTGAAAATTTATATGCTAAATCTTGGAAGAATATTGGTTGTGTGATTGAAGAATTGGAAACTAAAGATGACAATACTTGAATCTATGCATTATGCCTAGCTAGGGGCATAAAATGATAGCGCTTGTTGGGAGGCAACCCAATGTTTAAAACTTATTTTTGCCTTTTTCTTTGTGTTCTTGAGTGTTTGCACAATTATGCCTCTGTTATGATTGTGTTTTTTATATTTTAATTAGTTTTTGTGCCAAGTAAAGCCTTTGGGATAGCTTTGGTGATAGTTGATTTGATCCTGTTGAAAAACAGAAACTTTTGCGTCCAGTCACAGAATTGTTTAAATTCACAGAAGCAACAAAAAATTCTGAATGTTTTACACAATATTTATATAAAAATTACCTCTGTTTTCATAAGTTTTCAGAATTTTTGGAGTTACAAAAGTATGAGAACAATTCGCATCTTTACAGACTGTTCTGTTTTTGACAGATTCTGTTTTCTTTGCATTGTGTGCTTATTTTGATGAATCGATGGATTGTATCGGGGGGTATAAGCCATGGCAAAGTTAGAATACAGTAGATATAATGTAATAACAAAATTTTAATGGGTTTTCTATAGTACTTAAAGTAAAGATTGGTTTTTCTTATACTAACGGATCTCACGAAGGTTTTGTTAAGTTTTGTGTGATTGAAGTTTTCATGTTTTGGGAGAGATCATGATGGATGAAGGAATAAAGAGTAAGAAAAGCCTAAGCTTGGAGATGCCCCATGGCACCCCATGTTAATATTCAAGGAGAACCAAGCAACTAAGGTTGGGGATGCCCCGGAAGGCATCCCCTCTTTCTTCTAACAACCATCGGTATTTCACCTGGAGCTATATTTTTATTCATCACATATCATGAGTTTTTCTTGGAGCGTCTTGTGTTATATGAGTCTTTGCTTGTTTTACTTTTTAGTTTGTCACAAGTATCCTTGCTGGACAGACCTATTTCAGAGAGCCAAAATTATGCTATAATTTGTTAGAATTGCTCTATATGCTTCACTTATTTTTTTTGGAGCTATGGAATTGCTCTAGTCCTTCACTTATATCTTTTTGAGCACGGTGTGCTTTAATATTTTTGAATAAATGCTATCATGCTTCACTTAGATTTATTAGAGAGTTAGTAATTTTGAAGAAATTCTCTCATGCTTCACTTATATTATTTTGAGAGACAGAAAATTTTATGCTCATGTTCTTCACTTAGATTTGTTTGAGCTTGTCAAAACCAATTGCAATATATGAAACTAGTCCCAAAGTGATAGATATTCAAGAGGGATATAATAAAAACTTTCATGAAGATCATTGGACAAAATAAACTTGATTCTTCGTAATAGTTTTGAGATATGATGATAGTGATATGTGAGTCATGTTGGTGAGTAATTATGCTTTAGTAAGAATATTGGTGTTAATGTTTGTGATTCCCTATGCAAGCACGAAATTCAATAGTTATGCAATGAAATTACACACTACTTGTGGTGCATTATTCGGTGTTAGTTATGCTTAATGCTCGCTTATGTGATTTTTCGTTTCTTGGTTGGTTGCTTCCCAATCTTTTTGCTAGCCTCCACTTGTACTAAGTAGAAATACTACTTGTGCATCCAAAATCTTTAAACCCAATTTTTCCATATGAGTCCACCATACCTACCTATATGCGGTATTCCCGTGCCGTTCTAAGCAAACTTGTATGTGCCATCTCTAATTTTCAAAATAAATTTCCTTTTTGCGTGCTTGTACCGCTCATGATGCGGCAGTGGATGGCCAATATTTTCCATGCTAGATGTGTTATTCTCAAGATGAGTCTTTATTCACTTGTCATTGCACGAGAGTGCGGCGGTAATTGGGATGCCCAGTCCCGAAATGAAAAAGAAATTTACTTTAAATTGTCAAATAATAAATTCCTTGGAAAGTGTTGGTACGGAAGGCACCCGTGGATACAGCTAGCCATGGATTGTGAAAGAATGGTGGAAAAAGGAATAAACTTTATTTTCTGTTTGGGAACCGCCTATGATATATCTAGCATGAAAAATGTTGGGAATTACTCGGTCATTTTCGTTGGCGAGAAAAGTTGCCTCTCAAATTTTTTTATCTCTCAATTTAAGCTTTGAGCTCTGGCACCTCGACAAATCGCTACTTCGCTCTACGAAGGGCCTATCTATTTACTTTATGCAATTTTTATTTTTATTTGAGTCTCCATCTTCTCTTATAAAGCACCAACTAAGGGTCACTATGATCATACTTGAGCATTGGGTATAGCTAATATGCGTGTGTGTTTCATGAATGGATCAATGATTGAGCATGATGGACTAGGGATAACTTTCTTTACTGTTGATATTTTGAAAGATATGGTTGCTTGTTGATATGCTTGAGTATTGAAATCTTCGTGTCAAAACTAGACTATTGCTTTGAACCATATAAAAGTCCATATGTCCATGCTACAAAGGAAAAGAATATGTGATGAACATGTTAGGTAGCATTCCACATCAAAAAATCTGTTTTTATCATTTACCTGCTCAAGGACGAGTAGGAATTAAGCTTGGGGATGCTGATACGTCTCCAACATATCTACAATTTTAGCTTGTTCCATGCTGTAATATTATCATTCTTGGATGTTTTACAATCATTTTATAGCAACTTTATATCATTTTTTGGGACTAACCTATTGACATAGTGCCAAGTGCCAGTTGCTGTTTTTTGCTTGTTTGTTTACTGCGCAGAATATCACTACGAAATGGAGTCCAAACGTAGCGGAACTTTTTGGAGAATTTTTATTGACCGGAAGGAACAACTTGGGCCAAAGAAGTACCGGAGGGGTGCCCTGAGGGGGCACAACCCACCTGGGTGCGCATGGGGGCCCAGGCGCGCCCTGGTGGGTTGTGCCCACCTCGGTGGCCTCCCGCACCGCCTCTTCACCCTATAAATACCCAAATATTCCAGAAACCCTAGGGGAGTCGACGAAACACAATTCCGGCCGCCGCAAGTTCCAGAACCACGAGATCCAATCTAGACACCATCATGAAGGGGTTCATCATCCTCATTGTTGCCTCTCCGATGATGCCTGAGTAGTTCATTGTAGACCTACGGGTCCGTAGGCAGTAGATAGATGGCTTCTTCTCTCTTTTTGATTCTCAATACAATGGTCTCTTGGAGATCTATTTGATGTAACTCTTTTTGCGCTGTGTTTGTTGGGATCCGATGAACTTTGAGTTTATGATCAGATCTATATCCATGAAAGTTATTTGAGTTATTTGATCTCTTTTATGCATGATTACTTATAGCCTCGTATTTCTTCTTCGAATCTTTGGTTTAGTTAGGCCAACTAGATCGATTTTTCTTGCCATGGGAAGAGGTGCTTTGTGATGGGTTCGTTCGTGCGGTGTTCTTTCCCAGTGACAGAAGGGGTAGCAAGACAAGCATATATCGTTGCTATTAAGGATAACAAGATGGGAGCTATTCCCACATGAATAGATCTCGTCCACATCATGTCATCATTCTTACTGCATTACTTCGTTTCTCCATGAATTTAATACACTAGATGCATGTTGGATAGTGGTCGATGTGTGGAGTAATAGTAGTAGATGCAGGAAGGTGTCGGTCTACTAATCTTGGACGTGATGCCTATATAATGATCATTGCCTGGATATCATCATAATTATTTGATGTTCTATCAATTGCCCAATAGTAATTTGTTTACTCATCGTATGCTATTTTCTTGAGAGAAGCCACTAGTGAAATCTAAGGCCCCCGGGTCTATTCTTTATCATATTTGCTTCGAGATCTATTTTTATTTGCTTTTGTTTTTAGATCTATTATTCCAAAAACCCAAAAATACCTTGCTGCAATTTTTTGCTATTTATTTTATTTTGCGTTTTATTGAGATCTATTTATCCAATCTATCACAATTTTTATCCTGTCAACGTGCGAATTTCTGGAGCCGTTACCCGAAAAAGGGAATGACAACCCCTTATAAGCGTCGGGTTGCAAGTATTTGTTCTTTGTGTGCAGGTACCATTTACATAGTGTTGCTTGGTTCTCCTACTGGATTGATACCTTGGTTTCATAACTGAGGGAAATACCTACCATAGCTGTGCTGCATCATCCCTTCCTATCTTGTAGTTGAACCAAGCAAATATGATAGCATTGGGAATGAGAAATCTTAAGATCCAGAAATATCATAGAATGGTGATCGAGATCACCTTCACGGGAATCATCCTTTGCAAATTGGGGGAAGGGAACAATATCTACTGCGGTTTAGTAAGGGTAACAAATAAAAGTATGCAGGTTCTATTTTATTGTTCCGAGACATATTATTAAGGAGAGGCTACAAATATTATTGTAATATGATGCTTTCTACTTCAGCAGTAGTGTTGGCCTGAAGCCAGCCCATAGAATAGATACAAGCGTGTTCTACACAGGAGTTCTTGTAGAACACGTTCCAATCAAACCTCTTTCCCTTCGTCTCTGGTTTTCAATAGACTAGTGAAAAAACGGCTAGCCACAACTATCGTTGGTGGCGCGCCATTTCTCATTAACGCCAGCACTATTTTTTTCAAATAGTGCTGGCGTACGACAAATCAGCACGGCAGCTTTATATGATTAGTGATGGCGTTGCTTTTCTTTGAAATGCCACAAATCCTTTAGCCCATATGCACTCACCGTTTGGAACGCACTGGTGGCGTTGCTTTTATTTGCACGTCATAGTTAATTTGTCAGTGCTGGCGTCCGTCTGCTTTGTACGCCAAAACACTTTTTCCATTTGATCAAGTTTTAAGTATTTAATTATTATATTAGTCACAACATAATAGAAATTTTATATTATGCTTTTTGTGATAATTGATTTTACTATTTTTATCAATTTAGGAATTTTATTTCTTTAGTACCAGTTCAAATTTTGAGTCTTTTATTTTGTCAAGTCTTTCATTATTAATGTAAGACTTTTTTTATTTGGCCTGTTATTATCTATGGCGTTGCCCTTTATCCCAACGCCAGCAATAATATAGAGTCAACTTAGTAAAATACCTAAGTCACCACTCTCTCTCATTTCACACCGTACCCCTCCCCTTGACCAAAGCCGCCGCCGCCCCGTCGACGCCCCGTCGCCGCCCCTCGCCGGCACCAAGGTTAGATCCACTATACTCCTCCCATCGCATATCCTTCCTCTCCACTCTCCCACATCCTCCGTTCGCATTTTAGTGAATCCCGGTGTCACATTAAGCGCCGGCGCAAACTTGTGCACCGAGCGATAGGCTCGTTTTCTTTCCTCCTCAAGCGCTCCAGGTGGTTTAATTTACTGAGGAAATTAGCGGCTGCCGTTATAGACCCCGGGGCGCTTAGATGCCTTTTTTATATTTTTGATATTGTAGATGCCCTTAGGGGATTGCTTTAATTTGTGTAGAAATTTTAGTATATATATCATGGATTGCTTTGTGTTATGTAGAATCCAAAGTTAGTTTCATGGATTGCTTTGTGTCATAGAAATTGTAGCTAGTGAGAATTGCTAGTGTAGAAATGGAAGCTTTGTGTAGAAATTTTGTTTATTTGTGTATGCAATTACTAGTGTACAAAGTTTTTATATACTTAGGCCCCAACCAGTCACCATCTGCTTGTACCTACTTGTTAAATTACCTTGTTTCGCAATACTTTAATTTGTCAATACTTCGCTATCAAACACAACCTTAGTTTTAATTATATTATATGTAGAATGGAGCAGCCGCCACCATGTCCAGTGTGCAAGTCAAGTTGCACAACCAACCTTTCAAGTGGCACGCTGTTTGGCATCTACTTCGAGACGTGCTTTGTTCCTGCAGCGGTAACGCATTACATGAACCTTCTATACCAGTTTTTTCTTTTGTTTTTCCCATAATGCAATGTGTTTGTTTTTTGGTTTTTTTACACAGATCGTCCCTTGCAATGTGAAACTAGAGTTCAATGAGCTCATTACCGAAGACAGTGTGATCTTCGACGCTCCAGGGGGGCCCTACACTATGGAGGTCCACAAGGGACGAAAAACATCCCAGATTGGAGGAGATGACTGGAATCATTTCATCGACCACATGCATCTCACTGGGGGTGAACTTATCAGCTTCTCCTTCAGAAGGCAAACTCCAAAGCTGGCTGTTATCTACATCAATTGGGAGGACGAAGATGATGACCCACTTGATGAAGCCCTCTAGGCCAAAGGAATCAGGCTAAGCGAGTTTGAATCGGGTAACCTCTGGTACATACTTCCTCCATGTGATGACTACGTCGGGATGCCATTCATGACCCGCCTGACAAGGCCAAATGTGTGTCACCATGTCATGGTATGTTACTTGTTAGTGTCGAAATTTGATATGATTAGTGTTGAAATTTGATGATATATATGCTTACTTGTGACATGCTTGTAGTAATGTGATATGGTTAGTGTAATAATGTGTTGTGATATATATATGCTTAGTGCAGAATTTGAGGACATGCTTAGTGTGTAGTAATGTGATATGCTTAGTGTAGAACGTGATGAATGCTCAGCTAGTGTGTAGTAATGTGATATGCTTACTACTGTGTTGTGATATATATATGCTTATTAGTTTGAGGATATGCTTAGTGTGTCGTAATGTGATATGCTTAATTACTGTAGAACGTGATGAATATGCTCTTAGCTAGTGTGTAGTAATGTGATATGCTTACTATATAATGTGTTGTGATATATATATATATATATGTGTGTGTGTGTGTGTGTGTGTGTGTGTGCTTAGTGTAGAATTTGACATGCTTACTATATATATGCTTAGTGTAGTTATGTGACATGCTCATTTACCATATTTGTTTTTTTCTACAGAAATTACCTAAGAGGCTAAGTGAGAGCTGTGGCACTGAGCCGGATGAAGCATGCATTGCTGGACTACGCCTTACCGCAAGGGGCTCCATCACGAACTGTTCTTACACACTGGACATGGACGGTCGCACTGTGTTCAGCGCCGCAGGATGGAACAATTTCCTTGCTGGAAAGAATCTCCAGATTTAACAGGCCATCCTAGTCACCATCAGGAACACCCAGCGCCATGGCTTGAGGATGATGGTGGTCATCGACCTCATTTAGAACTATGTGTGTGCAGGGCAGTACATGAATGAACTGCTTAATTATGTATTAGCGCTATGTACTAGTACTGTAATAGCTCGTAATGTTTCTATTAACTGGTTCTGTTTGTGAGATCTAGCTAGTTAGCAGCCACTTAATTAAATATCAACTCCTAATGTTCTATTATCTGGTACTGTTCTACTGTGTAATGTTATATAGTATGTACTTAGTGTTAATGTGAAATGCTAAATGTTAGATGGTGTTGAAAAACCTTTTTTTTGTGCACGAAACGTTCGTGGCATGCAAATTACAATGTGCACCGCTAGGTGAGTGAATATAGTGGCGGCGTTGCAAACATCGTAAGCCAGAAACATGTATAATACTGCTGACATAGGCTCCAGCGCCACCACTATTTTTTAACACTGGCGCCATATTGGTGGCGCGGGGCTCCTACGCCAGCAAGGCTGTTTTTGGCATGCCATAGCTAGGCTTTTCTGCACTAGTGATACGAACAAGTGTCATCCTCTTCTCCCATCATTTGGATGGAATACACACGTGGAGCTAACCTTCACTTTTTAGAGACAGGGGCAAGCCGATAATTTATAGCCTCCCCGATTGTTTTCTGGAAATTTCAGTAGAAGTGAAGCCCTGTAGGAGCTCCCTAAGGACTCTAGCTAAGACCTTTTTGAGACCCTGGGTGACTCGCGTGGACTTATCCCCTCTCGGTAAGCCGAAGACCATATCGTCTGCGTAGCGTGCGTAATAGAAGACTACGGCCCAATCCTCTTGGACCATTACCCTTTCAAGCTTGGCATCCAATATATGGTGATAGCAGTGAATGAGGACAGGTTCAATCGGGCTTCCGAGCGGTATTCCTCGCTTCTGGCACGTGTAACTCTTACCTTTTCTATCTACATGTGGTTTTCATGAAAACCTATTTTGTCAACCTATGGACTCCTTTCAATGAGAGAGTCTTTGGAGCAAATTGGTTCATGATTCTAAGGTTAGAAAAGAGTTACCACTCAAGGGAGGAACACGATATGTGGAAGGCTATCCTGGTGGCTCAAGACTGACCGGTATACCTAGACCAGTCTATATTGAGCCATATTCATCAATTCGTCAGCCAATTTGGCCTCACACAATGTATCCCTATTCCACCAAACACTTAATCAACCCTGGAACACAAGAGAACCCTTCTTATCGAAGAGAATTGCGTATTAAATAGATGAGAGAAATAGCCCTAAATATGTGCATTGAGTAAGTCATTAGCTTCTATTCGATCTCCAGTATCGCTCATCAAGTACTTGATCAGATTCCTCTTTTTTCTTGCAATTGCAAAGTGGTCGAAAAAATTTGTATTTCGGTCACCATGTCGTAGCCAATTGGCTCTGCCCCGCTGGAGCCATGCTACTTCTTCTTGTTCAAACAGGTCCTCGAGCAGCAGTCAAATTGACTTCCCCTGCTTGAGCGTAACACCCGCCCTTGGTGTAGTGGAAAAAGCATCGTTTTCTATTCCTTTTAAAGCAGCTGATGCGAGCTACCGAACAAACAAGATTAGTACAAAAAGCCACAACTAGCACTAGCTTTTGTGATTGCTTCTTTCTACCTTTCTCACTCCGGTAATTGCTCCTTCTCCAAAATATCACTACGGACAAGATGAGCTAATAGAAAAAGTTAGGGCAATAGATCATAGCGACTCGCCAGACACGAACTGGCATAGGCGGATCAGATCAAACGAAATTGCCTTTCTTCCATCACAGGAATCGCTTTGATTTCGCAGTTTAAGAGGATGGTGGGGCAACTCTCTCATCTGCGGGCTGGTAGGCCAGCCAACTAACTCTTCAAATGAAGAACTGATTACTCCACATATATGAACCTATCATTCCCCGCCCTTGCCCATTATTTCTCTTTGTATCACGCTAGGACTTTGCCTATTTTATTTGTGGAAAAATATGGAAGTAGAATCTCCTCTCTTTTAGAGGCATCTTCCAAATCCAATTTAAGATCCATGAGGTCTTTTAGAGAGACGCTTCTCTTCCCATTAAATTCTCGGATCTCTTCGGTCCTATGCGCAAAAGTAAGGTTTGAGCCCGCGACCCCTCGATCGCTCTCAGCGTCAATCGGCCCAACCGGGATATGAGCTCAATGAAAAAAAAGGATTTTTTGAAATTGCCTGCAAAACCGCCTTGCGAGCGTTAGCGTCAGTGTCAGCGCCATCTCCCGATGGATATTTTTTGCACATCTCCAAGAGCGCCTTGGCCCAATTTTCTTCTCCTTCTATTGGGGAAGAAGAAGAGGTTGAGTAGTAGGCGGATCTCATCCCTGCGGACTTCCCCGTAATCAAAGTGACTCTGAGACATTGTGTTTCTCTACTAATCGCATTCTGTTCAAGAATCACCATTTTCATGATCGAATGACGAAATAGATATACGAACTGTATAGGATCATTCGCTGGGATGGGATAAGTGATTCTTTTATAGGATTCCCATGGGATCATAGAATCAACTAAGGATGGAATAGGTATTTGTGATCGATCAGCTTCCAGTATGACCGAAGACTTTCTATCTGCATTCAGAATAACCACACAATCAGGTTGTTGGTTCAACCCAAAATTGATCGTCTTCTTTCTTGAACAGAATTTTTTATTTATTTGCAAAAGAATTGGTCAAAAACGCCCTGATCTTCCATTGAGAATCATCGAAACAATGAGAATTCACATTTCTTAAATAGCTCGCCATTCCTTCCGTTATCTCATAAATAAATAAATGATTGGTCTCTAAAAAGAAGGAACGGCCTTTTTGACGACTGGGAGATCGTATAAAATGAAGAGCGTTTTGTAAACAAATCAGTGTCTTGTCTGAATCGAGAATAGCAATTCTATTTCTTGAACCACGGATATAGACTTTGAAATGGTGATCAGCTACCCGACGGCCAAGATGTGCATTCGTACAAAGTAATTTAGTACAGACTATCGAAAGCATTGTCATTTTGCGATTGAGTTCGGAGAACAGGTGGTAAGTTATGGGTAATGCGGGGGAACTTTAAGATAGATGATAAGAATACCTAATATGGGAGTGGGTTAAGTGAGGAGTAGCTACCCTTACCAAACCAACTGAGCTATTTGCCATGTTTTTGAAAAATGACCTAACTTTGATGTGACGTGTCCGGCTAGCCCGGATCATTCTTAGAGCAGTCGAGGTTACTGGAATTACGGCCTTCCATACAAGAACTGGCACTATTGTAACTCGCTATGGGCCTCCTACCTTCTCGAAAGAAACTGGCTTTTGAAGAAATTACTCTATTTTACACATTTAGTTGAAGCAGATTCAAAGAGCTCTATCGAGCAAGGAAGGAGTATACTATACTGTAGCTAGATAAGCTAGATACCAGAACTTTGATAAAGATTGAGGCAACCCGTTTGAGGAAGAACCGGACGGACCCCTGTGGAGATGGCATAAACAATCCTTTGACGAACTTTCTGGTTAACATACAATCTATGAGTGTTTTCTTCTAATTACTACTACTAACATTATTCAATCTGGTATCCAAGAATTTATAAGCTCATCCCGCAAGCACATGTACACATCTTGGATTGGATTCTGACCTTGGAGTCTTCTAACCGTGGATGAAGAGGAAGAAGATTCATTCTCCTACCCATTTCAAGTTAAGCAAGAGATAACTCAAATTTGATATGCAACTCGCACTCGCATCTTAGGTCACTGACCTGATGAGAATTTACTCACTCCTCATCCTTAGAAAGGATCTTGGCTATGAAAAAATGGATCACTAGCTGCGCAGAAATGAATGAAACTTTCGTCCGAAGTAAACATTTCAGTTGGTGTTCGTGTTATACCATTTAAGGGCAATCATTAAGTTCGAGAACTTTGATACTTAAAGGCTGCCAACACATGCTAAGTGTTGACTGAGATTCTTTTTTTCCGACAGGTTGTTTTGTGCTTGAGGTTGAGGATGATCGGCAGAAAAGAGTAATAAACTTTTTGACAAATCACGCTCATGAAAATGCAATACACCTGAATGGTAGATTCTACCGTGGAAGTCCATGAATGTTGCCAAATAGAATTGATAACCTTCGTATGCTGATGCAAGTCTTATTGCAAAATCTTCATAACAAGCCTGCTGCACCTGTTTTAATAATTTATTTAATAGTATGTTTATAGCTAAAAGCATTCTATACCTTTAACGGTACTGAAGTAGCACTCCCTCAATAGTCTGAGGCTCTGTCGGATTCACATGCGCAGAGCATTTGGTAAAAGAAGCCCCACACTCACTAACATGACGATTTTTTCCAGAAATCTCAAGAGCCTTTTGTTTATTTCAAACGCTTGAGATGAAGCCCATTCCAAAATATCACACATGCCGTTATATCTTTTTACGTAACTATATATAAGTGGTTTAAGTCATGGAGAGTCACTCGAAAGTGATTCTAGATTCCCCCTTGGGTTTGCATAAGTAACAACTCCTATCAGATCCGAAATGTACCAGGATCAGACCCCCCTCTCTGCTGGTTGCCAATCCAAGGTGCAAAGCATCAGAAGATTGAGTTTGATAGGGAGGAGATTTATTTCAATTGCACATAACATAACAAGAATTCTCTATGTTACTCCTTGATCTTTCTTGGAGAACCAGCACTGGAGCATGGATCTCTTTGTTACTCCCCTATTGTTGATATATTGTAGAACATTTCTTTCAATCATGAATTGGAGCAAGTATTTCCGATATAATAAGACACTGAATTTTTTCTTTTTCTTCTTTTTGCTAGCACCTTTGGGCTGAACAACATCCTTAACTGATTCTACCTTACTAGTGAGTACTGCTTCCACCTTACCACTAGCTGGTGCTTTGTATTGTAGAAATCTTGCTTGTTCTCGTATAGTTGAATTAAGTTGATTAATAAATCTAGCTGCCTTAACTGTGGATGATTCCTGAAGAGTGTTAAATACCAAGCCTAGTACATGAATCATGATAGCCTCAAGCATATAGATACCAAACATCTTAAGCATAGGTAAACTACTTGGTAGGCAACCCTTTAGATATTGCTTAGCGTTAGGCTGATCTTTATTAATCAAGAACTTTACTATGTTAGGAGTTACTTTAAATAGCAATTTGATTCTGTAAATCTATTAATTCAGTATCGGAAAACACACCATTTTGATTCTTCTTTTCATTAATCAACAACTTTCTAACATCATCCTCATACATATCAACATTAGAAGTCTTTTTGTTTTATCAATATCCAACAGCTTAGCATAGTAATCGTTCCAGAACTCCTTAATAATACGCGCATTTTGCAAAGATTTCTCAATGCTATCATCATATGACTCGGAACAATAAAATAGAACCTGCATACTTTTATTTGTTACCCTTACTAAACCGCAGTAAGGATATGAATACGACTTAAATAAACTACAAGATCAGTTTTGGCGGCAGAAGCGGCAGCAAGCTCATCGGTAACGTTCTTCAGCTAGGTAGAGGATTCTAGAGCGTATCAAGCGTGGCCTTGTGCCTTCTTCCAAATCCTTGGTACGCTGCTGGACAAGAGCCTCTAGTTCCTCATCCTTGCCGCGGAGGATGGCTTCAAGATTTCCTTCCCGAGCAGAGATGTCCTTCTGTTTGGCGTCCAGAAGCGCTTCGCACTCCGCCAAGCGGACCCTCTGGGCAGTAATATCTTCTTTGGCCATGGTCAGCACCTCCTCTTGCCGCATGATGGAGTGGGACTACGTCTTGTACCATTCTTGCAGTTCTCTGCCCTTGTCCGTCAGTTTCTTATCCATAAGAACGGCAGAGTCACACTGCTCCTTGACTGCTTGCCACTTGTGATCGTACCTGTGTTGCGCTTCTTTGAGCCCTGCTGCCACGGATTCCAGGAAGGCTAGATCCTTGGCACTATCAGCAGAATCGCCAGCTTCTACAACCCTCTGGGACAGTGGTGCCAGTATGCGTCTGATCTCTTCATCAATATCCGTGCCTACTGTAGCAGACGAGCCAGGAGCGGCAAGCCTAGGTTGGGGAAGGACTAATGCCAACCTGCACGGGGAAGGATGCGAAGCTGCAGCCAGAGGATGGCTCATTGGAAGAGGGCCCATGGATTGGAGGGGAGTTTTCTCCTAAACAACCATGCCTAGGCCAGAAGTGCTGCCGGGGGTTTTCTCTGTCTCTTTTTGGGACCCTTGGATATCCCAGGCAGCCTGTTCATGGCCTTCCGCGGCAGCAATCTTGGTTGCTTCCTCGGCAGCACTCTTCCCAATGCTGGCTACCTCTTCCAAGAGCTCAGGTTCTTAAATCAGTGGAGCTGCAAGTAAAATCAACATATGGAGTAATAAGAAACCAGATAATGCTAAGTTAGAGACCAAGAAGCAAAATAATTCAAGGAAACAGAAATAAAGACAAGTGGATTACCCGGAGGTGTTTGCTACGGAGGAGCATCCGCCTCCCCGGCAATGTCGGTTGCCGGCGTGCGGTCTATGTCTACTCCCTCGGTGGCTACGGCCTCAGCGCTGATGACCCACAAGTATAGGGGATCAATCGTAGTCCTTTCGATAAGTAAGAGTGTCGAACCCAACGAGGAGCAGAAGGAAATGACAAGCGGTTTTCAGCAAGGTAATATCTGCAAGCACTGAAATGAAATTATAAGTAACGAGTAGTTTGGTATAGAAACGAGAAGGTGGGC
>JAAAXO010000209.1:15489-90042 GCA_011799875.1 Thinopyrum elongatum | reverse complement strand
CGATATATATCAGGAAACATATCTACCTCGAATGGGGGAAATTCAATTTAATTTAGGAAGATGGTCATGATCTGAGTACATGGAAGTGGTGGTGCAGACCCTTACCATTGCGATTATTTGCATTGGACGCCTGGTGTGGTGTTGACGTAGTTATGATTTTTGATCACACCTCATCCTCATAATCGCCCCGCGTAATCATCCTCCTCCCGGCACCAGCAGCACAGCGAGGAGAGAAGCCAAAAGAAGCATCAACAGTAGGTACAGCAGCACCAGAAGTTCGTCCATCCTCAAGAGGTAACACGCTTCGCCTCGTACCGGAACTGATTGGAAGGGGGTGCGTTGTTGTGTCGTTGCAAGAGTGCGACAGTGGAAGCCGTTGGTGTTGGGGGAAAGACGCGGAGCCACTAGTACAACTTGTTTAGTCCAGTTGTCTCGAAAGACACTTCTCCATGCCATCTATCTTCTCCATGGCCTATTCAAATCTGTTTTAGCAACTCTCACACCTGGCCCTCATCATTTTGCATGAAATTATCACTGCAACATCCTGGTTCGTCATGTTCTCCAGTCAATCTCGTAGGTTGTGATCCTGCATGGTGTAGCAGCATAGAAACACACAAGAATATTGATCCTACAAGACTACTAGCAAAGTGGTGGTGGTGTGGTGTGGTGTCACACATCCGTCAAGCAAATCTACAAATTATACCAGTTCGTACCAGCAGCAGGTGGTGATCGGCAACCATTTGTAGTCAAAATAATTCGAGTTGGACAGATGCGCATTGCCAGGTGGTGTCAAGCAACGATTGTAGATGTATGTGGAGCTGGGAAGGGCTTTATGATATGGTAGCAAAAAGGGTGCAGCCAATAATGAATTCAGAGAGCAATGTTGAACTAACTCTTCAACACGGTACTGTGCTGGTACCAGGATAGACCGTGCTAGAGACGCGAGCCTAGAACATAACAAAAAAAAATCACGGCGCTGCACAGTAACAAGGGAGGAGCGAGGCACCAACTCATGAATTTTTTTTTTTTTTTGCACTTTTTGTTCCTCTTGTTATTTATTTTTTGCTCCGCAATCATGTTTTTTCGAAAAAAAGTCTACAAATGGTCTAAAAACTCCAGCCTAGCACCAGAATTTTCCAACTTAGTTTTTTTTTTTTTGAAACTGGAAAGCTATATTCTTTACGGGTATTAGCTACTTGGGAGTTAGAAACTGAACAACGTTTTACATGTTTACAATATCCCGAGGAACGACGTGTTGCTGCTGCTGTTTGTGCTTTCACTAGTTTTGCATGTGTATGGTGGTCTGAACATTGTAGATTATATCCTATTCCAGCTACGTGGGCTGCTTTGAAAACTGCTATGCGTACTCGTTGGGTTCCACCATATTTTCAACGTGAATTACTTCAAAAATTGCAGCGCTTAAGACAAGGAAAAAATTCTGTAGAAGAATATTATCAGGAATTACAAACTGGCATGATTAGATGTGGTATTGTTGAGGAGAATGAAGCTATGCTTGCACGTTTCATGGGTGGATTAAATAGAGAGATTCAGACCATTCTAGAGTATAAGGAGTATAATAATATCACTCGTTTATTCCATCTTGCTTGTAAAGCTGAACGTGAAGTGCAGGATCGACAGGCATTGGCGCGAACTAATTTTTCTGCAGGTCGATCTTCATCATGGACACCGCGTGCCTCCTCTACTCCCACACGTCCAACTACGGCACCACTGACTTCAGCCGCCAATTCCAACCGAGATATAAGAAAACAGGCACCACCACGACCATCTGCCAAGAGTACACCTTCTGGGCCTGCCCAGAGCTCTTCTTCATCTATGGCATCAACAGGGCACACACATGATATTATTTGTCGTCGTTGTAAGGGAAGAGGTCATTATGCGAGAGAATGCCAATCTCCGCGTGTTATGATTGCTACTGAGGATGGTGGGTATGAGTCCGCTAGTGACTATGATGAGGAGACTTTGGCTCTTATTACAAGTGAAGAACACGGTGGAGATGATTCTGATCATGAGACGGAATACATGGCTCCTGAAGACGCTGACAGGTATGAATGTTTAGTTGCTCAACGTGTTTTGAGTGTGCAGGTCACATAAGCTGAGCAAAATCAGAGGCATAATTTGTTCCATACAAAGGGAGTTGTGAAGGAACGTTCTGTTCGCGTCATCATAGATGGAGGGAGCTGCAACAACTTGGCTAGCATGGAGATGGTGGAGAAGCTATCTCTCACCATAAGACCACATCCACATCCTTACTCTATCCAATGGTTCAACAACAGCGGCAAGGTTAAGGTAACACGTACTGTTCGTGTGCATTTTAGTATCTCTACATATGCTGATTATGTTGATTGTGATGTGGTACCCATGCAAGCATGTTCATTATTACTTGGTAGACCATGGCAATTTGATAAAAATTCTGTACACCATGGTAGAAACAATCAGTATACTCTTGTTCATAAGGATAAACATATTACTTTGCTTCCTATGACTCCTGATTCTATTTTGAAAGATGATATTAATAGAGCTAGTAAAGCAAAACAGGAGAAAAATAAGAGTGAAAATCAGATTGTGGCAAAAGAATTTGAGCAACAAATGAAGCCTAATAATAAACCATCTAGTGTTGCTTCTGAAATTAAATTGAAAAATGCGTGTTTACTTGCCACCAAATCTGATATTGATGATCTAGATTTCAGCAATTCTGTTTGCTATGCTTTTGTGTGCAAAGAGGCGTTATTTTCATTCGAGGACGTGCCTTCCTCTTTGCCTCCTGCGGTCACTAACATTTTGCAGGAGTTCGCTGACGTCTTTCCACAAGACGTGCCACCAGGATTACCACCTATTCACGGGATTGAGCATCAGATTGACTTAATTCCCGGTGCTTCGTTGCCAAACCGTGCGCCATACCATACCAATCCAGAGGAGACGAAGGAGATTATGCGTCAAGTACAGGAGTTGCTCGACAAAGGTTATATACGCGAATCCCTTAGTCCTTGTGCTGTTCCTATTATTCTAGTGCCGAAAAAGGATGGTACATCGCGTATGTGTGTTGATTGTAGAGGCATTAATAATATTACTATTCGTTATCGTCATCCTATTCCTAGACTAGATGATATGCTTGATGAATTGAGTGGCTCTACAATATTCTCCAAAGTTGATTTGCGTAGTGGATACCATCAAATTCGTATGAAATTGGGGGATGAATGGAAAACAGCATTTAAAACAAAGTTTGGATTATATGAGTGGTTAGTCATGCCTTTTGGGTTAACTAATGCACCTAGTACTTTCATGAGATTAATGAACGAAGTTTTACGTGCTTTCATTGGACGATTTGTGGTAGTCTATTTTGATGATATACTGATTTATAGCAGATCTTTGGAGGAACATTTGGAACATTCACGTGCTATTTTTATTGCTTTACGTGATGCACGTTTGTTTGGTAACCTCGCCTCTATCAGCACGGGCCCGGGGCGTTGACTTGTCCTGCAGCTGACGGGTGGGGTCGGGTGATGCGGGGCCCGCCTGGCCAGCACGTCTCCTTCCTCTCGCTCGTTCCCCGCATGGAACAGAGGAGGGGCAGGGGAGGGGTGCTGCCGGCGACGGGCCGGGCGGCTCCGACCGTCTCCCGCCCGCCCGAGGCCACCGGCGGTTGTGGGGCGGCGTAGCGCGTCTGTCCAGAGGGCTAGCAGGCGCCGGGGTTGGATGGATGGCGGCGAATGGCAGCGCCAGGAGGAGGACAGAGGGCGGGGGCGGTGGTGGAGGAACTCGGTGGTTCGCGCCAATTGATAGAGGCGAGGGTGTCCCGATCTTTCGATGAGATGATAGCTATCGTTTTTGGTGGAGTAGACTTTGACGATCCGACTACGAACGTGCGAGGACGTCGCGCCTTAGCAACCGCTAAACCAACTCCGAGAGGTTATTGACCACGCCGGAGCACAATCAACCTGACCACGAGGGTCTATCTCCTGCAAGCAAATGAAGAACAAGCAAGAAACTAAGATTTGCAATCTGGATATTGCGAATATAAGATGAAAGCTTTATTGATCAAGGTGGGGTTCTGTGACGTCTTGGTCTGGTCGTTGAACACAAACGAAGTACGCGAAGTTGCAGCTATGGCGAACTTTTAATCTAAACAAAACCCAAAGTCTAAACGGTGCCCTAAGGGCTGTATATATGGAGGAAGAGGAGGGGATTTCGTGGCCCTTGAAGGAGGGGTCCGAAACCAACCCTATCTCTTGTTTCCCCACACATACGGACTCTAAAAACAGCCTATACTCAAGTATTTCGAAATTACATGGGCGTGGCCCAATAATAAGGTGACGCAGCACCTATAATAGCCTCTGGACGAAATTTATGAAGTGACATCTTGTATATTTCGTCCAAGGCTTCCTGCACTCATTATGGTGGCTTCAAAGTCCTGAAATCATCACTTGTAACTCCGTTCTTGTTCCCCTTGTGCATGCCATCATCTCCATGCTTGAACTTGCTCCAAGGTTCCTCTTTCTTGTCCAAGCTAGGCCCTTCATTTGTAAGCAAAACAAATGTATCCAATTTAGGCAGCATCATATTCTCATGAACTTTAGAATCATTACCAAGAAACGAAAGTACCTGATATTTTAATTGACATGCGCGAGCTCTAGTAATTGGTCCAGTATGTATAGAAGCAGGGGCTGTGGGTGTAACAATGGTATTGATGTCCTCATCAGTTTATATGCATTATCATTTATTTTCTCTAACACCTTAAAAGGACCATCAGCACGTGGCATTAGCTTTGATTTGCGCAAATCAGGAAATCTATCCTTACGCAAATGTAACCAAACAAGATCTCCAGGTGCAAACACAACATGTTTTCTACCCTTATCTCCAGCAAGTTTATATTTAACATTCATACGCTCAATGTTCTCCTTAGTTAACTCATGCATTTTTAAGATCAATTCACCACGTTGTTTAGCATCAAAATTAACCTTCTCCGAAGATGGAAGAGGCAACAAATCAATTGGTGCACGAGGAAGGAAACCATACACAATTTCAAAAGGACACATCTTAGTAGTAGAATGCAATGAACGATTATAAGCAAATTCAATATGAGGCAAGCATTCTTCCCACATTTTCTTGTTATTCTTCAAAACAGCCCTAAGCATAGTAGACAATGTTCTATTGACTACTTCAGTTTATCCATCAGTTTGGGGGTGACATGTAGTACTAAAAAGCAGTTTAGTCCCCAACTTAGCCCATAAACATCTCCAAAAGTGGCTAAGAAATTTAGTATCACGATCTGAAACAATAGTATTTGGCACACCATGCAAGCGTATAATTTCACGAAAGAACAAATCAGCAACATTAACAGCATCATCGCTTTTATGACATGGTATAAAGTGTGCCATTTTCGAGAACCTATCCACGACAACAAATATGCTATCCCTCCCCTTCTTTGTTCGAGGTAAACCTAAAACAAAGTCCATAGATATATCCTCCCAAGGAACACTAGGTACAGGCAAAGGCATATATAAACCATGAGGATTGAGTCGTGACTTAGCTTTTTGACATGTAGTGCAGCGAGCAACAAAACGCTCAACATCCCGTCTCATCTTTGGCCAAAAGAAATGATGAGGACATCAATACCATTGTTACACCCACAGCCCCTGCTTCTATACATACTGGACCAATTACTAGAGCTCGCGCACGTCAATTAAAATATCAGGTACTTTCGTTTCTTGGTAATGATTCTAAAGTTCATGAGAATATGATGCTGCCTAAATTGGATACATTTGTTTTGCTTACAAATGAAGGGCCTAGCTTGGACAAGAAAGAGGAACCTTGGAGCAAGTTCAAGCATGGAGATGATGGCATGCACAAGGGGAACAAGAACGGAGTTACAAGTGATGATTTCAGGACTTTGAAGCCACCATAATGAGTGCAGGAAGCCTTGGACGAAATATACAAGATGTCACTTCATAAATTTCGTCCAGAGGCTATTATAGGTGCTGCGTCACCTTATTATTGGGCCAGGCCCATGTAATTTCGAAATACTTGAGTATAGGCTGTTTTTAGAGTCCGTATGTGTGGGAAACAAGAGATAGGGTTGGTTTCGGACCCCTCCTTCAAGGGCCACGAAATCCCCTCCTCTTCCTCCATATATACAGCCCTTAGGGCACAGTTTAGACTTTGGGTTTTGTTTAGATTAAAAGTTCGCCATAGCTGCAACTTCGCGTACTTCGTTTGTGTTCAACGACCAGACCAAGACGTCACAGAACCCCACCTTGATCAATAAAGCTTTCATCTTATATTCGCAATATCCAGATTGCAAATCTTAGTTTCTTGCTTGTTCTTCGTTTGCTTGCAGCAGATAGACCCTCGTGGTTAGGTTGATTGTGCTCCGGCGTGGTCAATAACCTCTCGGAGTTGGTTTAGCAATTGCTAAGGCGCGACGTCCTCGCACGTTCGTAGTCGGATCGTCAAAGTCTACTCCACCAAAAACGATAGCTATCATCTCATCGAAAGATCGGGACACCCTCGCCTCTATCAAGAGGACATCAATACCATTGTTACACCCACAGCCCCTGCTTCTATACATACTGGACCAATTACTAGAGCTCGCGCACGCCAATTAAAATATCAGGTACTTTCGTTTCTTGGTAATGATTCTAAAGTTCATGAGAATATGATGCTGCCTAAATTGGATACATTTGTTTTGCTTACAAATGAAGGGCCTAGCTTGGACAAGAAAGAGGAACCTTGGAGCAAGTTCAAGCATGGAGATGATGGCATGCACAAGGGGAACAAGAACGGAGTTACAAGTGATGATTTCAGGACTTTGAAGCCACCATAATGAGTGCAGGAAGCCTTGGACGAAATATACAAGATGTCACTTCATAAATTTCGTCCAGAGGCTATTATAGGTGCTGCGTCACCTTATTATTGGGCCAGGCCCATGTAATTTCGAAATACTTGAGTATAGGCTGTTTTTAGAGTCCGTATGTGTGGGGAAACAAGAGATAGGGTTGGTTTCGAACCCCTCCTTCAAGGGCCACGAAATCCCCTCCTCTTCCTCCATTTATACAGCCCTTAGGGCACCGTTTAGACTTTGGGTTTTGTTTAGATTAAAAGTTCGCCATAGCTGCAACTTCGCGTACTTCGTTTGTGTTCAACGACCAGACCAAGACGTCACAGAACCCCACCTTGATCAATAAAGCTTTCATCTTATATTCGCAATATCCAGATTGCAAATCTTAGTTTCTTGCTTGTTCTTCATTTGCTTGCAGGAGATAGACCCTCGTGGTCAGGTTGATTGTGCTCCGGCGTGGTCAATAACCTCTCGGAGTTGGTTTAGCGATTGCTAAGGCGCGACGTCCTCGCACGTTCGTAGTCGGATCGTCAAAGTCTACTCCACCAAAAACGATAGCTATCATCTCATCGAAAGATCGGGACACCCTCGCCTCTATCACCTGCGGCAACTGCCGAGGCGGCAGGGGCGTCTCACACAACCGCACCGGAGGCTGAGGTGGTGGAATCACGCCAATCCCCTGCGCCTGCCACAGCCAAGCGACCCAGGACCCCTCCTCCGCCCCCTCACACGGACACTGCAATGGAGGTCGATTTCGACATCTCCGGCTTTAGCCCGGAACGAGAAGAGGAAGAGTAAGTATCCTGTCATAGCCTTTATCTCCCAAATTTCGGAGTAATCTCATAGCTTTGCTTTGTCTTGTCTCTGCAGCGATGCAGAAACGTTGGCTGAAAGGACGGCAAAGAGGTCGAGGACTTCCACGGGCGATGAGCCCCCGGCTGGCTCTACGAGCGCGCCGGAAATTGTCGTTGTCAGCCCGGGGCTCAGCCCTCAACGCAGCCCCCAGCGTGAGTTCTCCACTCGTTTTCCGCTGGCGGGTGCTGTGGTTTTTACCCTTGCCACTGATATCTTCGGGCTTGCAGGGGAAGAACAGCAACAGGGAGAGGTGGAAACCGCCCCCGTCGTGCCACCTCCGTCTATCGTGCCGCCCACAAGCGCGTCCCCGGCAAGAGTTACCACCGACGAGCCTATCTTGGTTGAGGAGGAGCCGGTACGCATGGATTTCGTGATGGCTGCTTAATGTTTTTGGGTATTCCTCTTGATATCCGTAACACGGAGAATATCCGCGCTGCTGTCAGCACTTTTGGGAAGTTTCAGCATTGGGTCGAAGATGATCCTTATATGGTCAGATTGATTGTTTTTGCATCTTTTCTAGAAGATATCCTGGTCCCGAGGGATGTGGTTTTCGCTGACTATGCTGCGTATGGTGGAGCAAAAGTTTCATGGACTGCACCTTGTTACATTCTAGGTGCTAATTTTGCTGATCAGATGCCTGAAGACGAAGATCCTATGCCAATTGATGGTAACCCTCATCCTCTACCAGGAGCTTTGTTCCCAGACAACCATAATTTTGTTCTACCTCCCTATCCGGCGATTGGCTGGAATGATCTCCCGCCAGTGCCTCCTCCAATGCCTAATCAGGCGGACCCAGATAACTGGGGACATGCACACTGGGGCGATGATGATGCTGATCTGCAAGGTGACCACAACTCGAAGCTTGAACCTGCACAGGATCAAGAATCAATTGTCATTGACAATTCGATGCAGTCTAAATCTGTAGTTCAGTTGGAGGAGCCCCCACAGCAGATTTTTGATGTTAACGAGTGGGCCATTGTGCCATATCAGCCGCCTGCTATTCAGTTTGATCGAATTGTCATTGCCTCTGTCAAGCTTGCATATGGGCCTATCTTGCCGCCCGAGATGGCCTGGAAGCGCACTTTTGAATCGCTTATGCAGTTCTGTCCAACGTTTGATATCCCTCAGCAGATGCCTCTGGTTGATTTGCAGCCCATTGTTCTATCTAAGAGGAGCTGGGCTTTTGCTTTTGATGATGTTCAAGTGCTCTCGTGGCTACAGTGGAAGGTGGCCCAGGTTGTCAGCAAGCCCAGGCCCGTTGCCCGGGCTCTTTTCTCTGAACCTGTGGTTTCGGACAGTTCTATCTCTGAACCACTGGTGGATAGTCAGGTTTCGCTTTCTGCACCTCAGGTTGCTCAGTCCGATGAGGTTTTCTCGTTCTCAGTTCAGTGTGACAGAAAGAAGGCGCGCCGTCGCAAAACCCTCGCCCCAACTCCTATTGTGGATACTGAAGTTCGCCGTTGCACCCGGGGTTCAGTTAAGAGGGATGGTTTCAAGCCTTTTTTCCAGGAGCTTCAGCAGCAGCCGAAGAAAAAGAAGCCCAAATGCAAGCCTCTCACTGCGTCTCTGTCTGAAGAATCACCAGGGCCTGGTACTTCAAATGCTGGGCCACCTCCAACTCCTATCAGGTTGATTCAAGAGATTGGCCGTGATCTGCAGATACCTGAGGAGCAGCTCACAGTGGATAAGCTTATGGCAAATCCCAATGATGACAAGGAGTCTGGTGTGGATGTTTAGTCTCTTTATGAGCTTTTGGGTTTGCCCTGCCCTTATGGTGGCAGTGGTGCTTGGCCAACTGGCTTTTTATTATTCATGTAATAATTTAGGGCTGAAACCTTCTTGTTTGTTGGGTTTGAACAATCTGTGTTGCTACTATGTAGTGCTCTTTTGCGACTTTCAACTCTATGGTTTTTTATGAGTATTTATAATTGCAAGAATTGGAGTGTGCTATGTTGGAATGTGAGAGGTCTTAACTCACCTGCTAGAAAACGTGCTGTTAAACAGAAAATTGAAGAGAGCCAATGTGTGGTAGCTTGCTTCCAAGAAACCAAATGTGAAAATTTTGATATAAGGGAAATTAGGGCTTTCTGTCCCAAACAATTTGATACTTTTGCTTTTGCATCATTTGTGGGTGCCTCTGGAGGGATTCTTGTGGTATGGAATTCTGCTGTGTTGTCTGGTTTGTTGGTGGAAGTTCAGCCTTTTGTTGTGATTGTGCGTTTCACTTCAAAGCAGAACAATGAACAGTGGTCTTTGGTGTCTGTTTATGGGCCCTGTCAGGGGGAGGCCAGAGATAACTTTGTGTCCTGGTTATACAATCTGAATATCCCAATTGATGATAACTGGTTAGTCATTGGGGACTTTAATTTCATCAGATCCTCTGAAAACAGAAATTTGCCAGGTGGAGATGTAAATGATATTTTTATCTTTAATGAAATCATTGGTCATCTGGGTCTGCTTGAGCTGCCTCTTAAGGGGAGATCTTATACCTGGTCTAACATGCAGGATTCTCCTTTGTTGGAACAGTTGGACTGGTTCTTTACTTCCACTAATTGGATTTCTGTCTATCCTTTTACTGAGGCTCTTCCTTTAGCTAGGACTGCTTCAGATCATGTGCCCTGTGTTGTGGTAATCAAAACCTCTATTCCTAAGTGCAAAATCTTCAGATTTGAGAATTATTGGGTACAAATGGAAGGTTTTCTTGAGTGTGTGTAGAAATCTTGGAGTAAACCATCTCATAAATCACACTCCTCTGCAATCATTGCTGATAAGCTTAAAACACTCAGGCATGACCTAAAGAGGTGGCAAACTGGTCTTTCCAAGATGAAGATGCTCATTTCTAACTATAACAAAGTAATTTTGTTGCTGAATAACTTGGAGGAGCTCAGACCTCTCTTTAGGCAGGAATTTAATTTCAGGAAAATTGTCAAACTGCATTTGGAAAAGCTGCTGCATTTGCAGTTTTTATACTGGAAGAAGAGATGTACTATTAGATACATCAAAGTGGGAGAGGAAAACACCAAATTTTTTCATGCCATGGCTACAGAAAGATTTAGAAGGAATTCCATTGCTAGCTTGCAGCAGCCTGATGGTACAGTTATTTCTGAGCACTCTCAAATGGAAGGAATGATTTGGAGTGCTTTTAAAGGAAGGATGGGAGTTTCCAGAGGTATTGTCATGGGTTTTAATCTGTCTGTTCTGCTTAAACATGTGCCTGGCCTTGAGGTTTTGACCAAACCTTTTACTATTGAGGAAATGGACCTGGTTGTCAAGCATATGCCCATTGATAAGGCCCCTGGACCAGATGGTTTCAATGGCCTATTCTTCAAAAAATGCTGGCACATTATTAAACATGAATTCTATGCCTTGGCTCAGGACTTTTATGATGGTAAAGTTAATTTGGAAAATATTAATGGGTCATTCATCACTCTCATTCCTAAGAAGCTCTCACCTGAAGTGGTTGGGGATTACAGGCCAATTTCTTTGACTGGTATGGGTGTGAAGTTCCTGTCCAAAATAGCTGCTAATAGATTTCAAGAATTGATAATGATGTGCATTCATAAAAATCAATATGGTTTTATTAAGTCCAGGACCATTCAAGATTGTATTGGATGGACTTTAGAGTATTTGCACCAATGCCATCAGTCTAAAAGGCCCATTTTGATTCTCAAGCTTGATTTTGAGAAGGCTTTTGACTCCATTGAGCATGAAGCTATCTTTCAGATTATGAAGCACAAGGGTTTCAATGCCAAATGGATTAGCTGGGTGAAAGCGCTCTTGACATCTGGGACTTCTTCTGTTCTGCTGAATGGTGTGCCTGGCAAGAATTTTGTCTGTAAAAAAGGTGTCAGGCAAGGAGATCCTATCTCACCTCTCCTTTTTGTTCTTGCTGCTGATCTTTTGCAATCTATGGTTAATGATATGCATCTCAGAGGAGAGATTCAGCTTCCAATTCCTTGTCATGACAAGGACTAACCAATTGTGCAATATGCTGATGACACCCTGATTGTTGTCCCTGCTGATGAAAAACAACTGTTGGCTCTTAAGAAAATGTTGATTGTTTTTTCTCAGTCAACGGGACTGGATGTTTACTACCACAAATCTTCTATGGTCCCAATCAATGTTTCCCAGGAGGAAACTCTGAGATTAGCCTCCATTTTTGGTTGTCAAGTGGGAAAGATGCCTTTCACTTACCTGGGTTTACCTGTAGGACCTACCAGACCTACAATGTCTGATTTGCTGCCTCTGGTAACTTGCATGGAGAGGAGAATGTCTGCTAGTTCATCTTTTCTAGCTCAGGGTGGCAGATTGCAATACCTTAACTCTGCTTTATCCTCATTGCCAATCTTCTTCCTTTGCAGTTTGTTTATTGCTCCTGGTATTTTGAAGCAGCTCCAGAGAATTCAAAGGCAGTGCTTGTGGAGGAAAAACAGACAGGAACCTGCTCCATCTCTGGCTGCTTGGGATCTGATTTGTAGGCCCAAGAACAAAGGAGGGCTTGGCATTCTTGATCTTGGTTTTCAAAATGTGGCTCTATTACTGAAACATGTCAACAAGTTCCTCAACAGAGCTGATATCCCATGGGTCCAACTCATTTGGAATTCTTATTATCATGAGCTTGTTCCTCAAGGAACCTCTCCATGTGGGTCCTTTTGGTGGAAGGATATCCTTAAACTACTGGATCAATTCAGAGAAGCCACTTGGGTTAAGGTCAATGAGGGTGATACTGCCCTTTTCTGGCAGGATAAATGGCAGCTTGGTAATTCTGTTTTGCCTTTGCAGCACAGGTTCCCACGGTTGTTCTCTTATGTCAAAGATGCTCTGGTCTTAGTGAAGGATGGCTTTTCTGCCACAAACCTGTTATCTTGGTTTCATTTGCCCCTTTCTGAGCAGGCTCACAATGAACTTCTGGTTCTGCAAACTCTGCTTCAGAGTCATGAGAGGAACCCTGAGTTGAGGGATGTTTGGTCTTGGCATGGATCTGACAAACCCTATACTCCTAAGCAGTTCTACGTATCCAGGTTCATTAACCATACATTCAACCCTCTTTTGACTTGGATTTGGAAGAGTTGCTGCACCATGAAGATCAAGGTCTTTGCCTGGATGCTCATCATGGATCGTCTAAACACCAAGGATATGGTTGAAACAAGGCATTGGCATATTGATGATGGAGTTAACTGTGTGCTCTGCCCCACACACACCAGGGAAGATAGGGATCATCTCTTCTTTAATTGCAACTTCAGCCAGAGGGTTTGGAATTTCTTACAGATTGATTAGGAGGCTGGTAATGACATGGGTCAGATTGTCCTCAATGCTAAGAGAAACTTTATACACCCTTTCTTTGCTGAGGTGGTCTTCACTGCTTGCTGGAATGTCTGGATCATCAGGAATGGGAAAGTCTTTAGGCAGGAAAGACCCAGTTTTAACAGATGGAGAGGGGCTTTTGTAAATGATATGCTTTTACTATCACACAGGATCAAGGTGAGATTTAAGGAGGACTTGGTTAGATGGGTCTCCTTTCTCCCTCCATAGATGTAATTTTTCTTTCCTTTTTTCTAGTTGTACATTGTTAGATACTCCTTTCTTTGGGTACCACTGGTAGCCCTTGTAACCCTTGTATTTCTTTTTTTATATATCAATAAAAGGCTGTGGGGGCTTTCCCTACAGTGTTCAGTCAAAAAAAAAAACATTTCCCCGGCAGCCAACGTTGCCGGGAGGGGCAAGGCCACCTCTCAACAACTCGACGCAGGTAACTGTTTGCCTTAGAGCGCTTGCTATCCTTTTCTTTATCCTTCTTTCTTTTTGTCTTCTTGAACTTCAATCTTAATCTTATTTTGTTTCCTTCCTTCATCCTTCAGAATTCCCTGTGACGGAACACATGGATGTCGACGTTGTCATCGAGGAGACCGCCAGAGACGCCGCCGCCGAAGCTAACAGGATGGCCGCTAGCGAGGCCGCCAAAGACGCCACTGTCGAGGTCAGCGAAACTGTTGCCGAGGAAGCCGCCAAGGAATCTGCCGAGAGGGTCGGCGAGGAGACTGATGACCACACTGACGGCATTCCTGCCGCAGGAGTGCCAAAAGAAACCTTGCCGGAATGCTTTCCCGACAAGTGCTCTTGATCCTATGTGAGAGCCACATATGCCTCCATGTATCTCTGCCAACAGCTCTAGTCCATCCTCCCGAGGAATACACTTCAATTTCACACCGTTTGGTCTCTTTCTGTACAGGACGTCATCGACGAACTGGTACATAGCAGACTGACGGGCTACTTTTTCCGCTTCTTCCTGTTCCTCAGGGAGTTCTCCTGTATGAAGGAAATGGACAATGTGCTGTGCCCATGCTGGAGCCTGGGGCTCGACAGCTAGGACTAAGGGCATCTCTTCCGCCAGGGGAACATTTGTCTCGACAGCGAAAGCGTGAGGTTTCGCCGGAGCCTGTCGTTCCCCGGCAGGCTTGTTGTTGATTCCGGCAAGTTCCTTGCCGGCGGCTCCAGGGAACTCTGCCGGAAAGTACTGTCCAGAATTCAACTTTCTTCTCTTTTCTTGTCTCATTGATGGTGTCACAGATGGTTGAGTCAAACGGAGCACAAAAGTTCCTGGTTCCACAGGCAACTTGAGGGCAGCACGCTTTGACAGGTCGTCAGCAATACTATTTTCGGCACGAGGAATGTGCTTCATTTGCAGACCATCAAAGCGCTCTTCCATTTTTCTCACTTCATCCACGTAAGCTTGCATCAATGGACTCTGGTAATTCTTGTTAACTTGCCTGACAACAAGCTGCGAATCGCCTCTGATGATGAGCTTCTTGATACCAAGGTCTGCCGCGATCCTGAGACCGGCAAGCAGCCCCTCGTACTCTGCAGTGTTGTTTGTCAAACTCTCCCGGGGAAAATACATCTAGATTACATACTTGAGGCGCTCTCCGGTGGGTGCGACAAGCAGCACGCCAGCACCGGCGCCTTGCAGCGAGAAAGCCCCGTCAAAGTACATAACCCATTCTTGATCAATTTCCTTGCCGGGGAGAGTCGTTTCTTGAACCTCTTCATCTGGCGTTGGGGTCCATTCTGCAATGAACTCTGCCAAGGCCCTGCTCTGAATTGTCGAAGTACTTTCAAACTTGAGACCAAAGCTTGACAATTCCAATGCCCACTCCACAATCCTGCCGGTTGCCTCTGGATTTCGCAAAATCCGTTGCAAAGGAAAGCGAGTGACGACGGTGATTTCATGTGCTTGAAAATAATGGCGTAGCTTCCTCGAGGCCATAAGGAGGCCGAAGAGCAACTTCTGCACACCAGAGTATCTTGACCTAGCTCCTTGCAAAAGGGAGCTAACAAAATAAACTGGGCGTTGCACCACCTTTTTCTTTTGCACTGGTTCTTCTGACTACGCAGATCCTGTCTTGCCGGGATCAATCCTTGCCGGGGAAGATCCCGCCGCGTCACTTGGCGGTCCTGCCGCTGGTGTTGCCTCCTCATCTACTTCTCTCTGTGCCACTAACGCAGCACTAACCACTTGATTTGTCGCTGCCAGGTACAGCAGCAACGGCTCTTGTGGTTTAGGCGTGACTAGTGTCGGCGGAGAAGAAAGGTATCTCTTCAAATCTTGCAGCGCAGCCTCCGCTTCCGGAGTCCATTTCATTGGACCTGCCCTCTTCAAAATTTTGAAAAAGGGCAGGGCGCGCTTAGCAGATTTGGAAATAAACCTGCTTAGGGCAGCAACACAGCAGGCAAGACGACGTACATCCTTGACGCGTCTTGGCGCTTCAATCTGCTCAATAGCTTTGATCTTGTCGGGGTTCGCTTCGATCCCTCGTTGAGATACAAAGAATCCGAGAAGCTTGTCGGAAGGAACACCAAACACGCACTTCTCGGGATTGAGCTTTAAGTTGATCTTTCCCAGATTTGCAAATGTTTCTTCTAGATCTTGTATGAGCGTCGCTTTGTCCTTGGTTTTGACAACTATGTCATCCATGTATGCCTCCTTATTTCTATGGAGCTGAGGCTCAAAACCAATTTGGACCGCTCTCGCAAATGTAGAACCAGCACTTTTCAACCCGAAAGGCATTCGTATAAAACAATACGTACCACATGGGGTGATAAATGCGGTCTTTTCTTCATCTTCTTTTGCCATGAAGATCTGATGATACCCTGAGTAAGCATCAAGGAACGACAGTAGGTCACAACCAGCAGTGGAGTCCACAATCTGGTCGATGCGCGGCAAGGGAAAGGGATCTTTTGGACAGGCTTTATTGATGTCTGTATAATCAATACACAGCCTCCATTTCCCATTCGCCTTGCGCACTACAACTGGATTGGCCAACCACGTTGGGTGAAGCACTCCTCTGACCAATCCTGCCGCTTCTAGCTTGTTGATTTCTTCGGCAATAAATTCTTGCCGCTCCAAGGCTTGCTTCCTGACCCTCTACTTGACGGGCCGCGCGTGAGGACAGACAGAAAGGTGGTGCTCAATTACCTCCCTGGGAACACCGGGGATGTCAGACGGTTGCCATGCAAACACGTCGACATTCGCCCGCAGGAAGGCAATGAGCGCGCTTTCCTATTTGTCATCTAGGGTGGAACTTATGGTGAAAGTTCCTCCCGTTCTGTCCTCCCTGATGGGCACCTTCTTGGTCTCTGGTGGAGCAGCCTTGGATTTCTTGTTCTTGCCGGTGGAACTCTCTAGTGCGTCCTCAACGGAAGCGCAGCACTCCGAGGAGGTGCGCTTGCCGGAGTTTGCGCCAAGATTCTTGCCGGTCTTCTTCTTCCCCCTGGGAGTTCCAGCGGTAGGAGTAGATGCCTTGACGGCAGGTGCTGCAACTGCTTCCCGGTAGAGTTGGCCGGCACAGATGAGCGCATCCTTTTTGTCGGAATGGATAGTGATGACACTCAACGGCCCGGGCATCTTCAGCACATTGTACGCATAGTGTGATGCCGCCATGAACTTAGCCAGCGCTGGGCGGCCAAGGATCCCATTGTATGACATAGGGATCTTGGCGACATCGAACACTACCTTCTCTGTCCTATAGTTGAGCTCGCTACCAAATGTCACCGGTAGCGTAATCTTGCCTTTCAGTTGGGTCCTTCCTGGGTTGACCCCTTGAAATGTGCCCGTTTCTTCGAGATCTTCATCAGGAATTTGGAGCCTCTTGAGCACGTCCGGCGAGATTAGGTTCAGTCCGGCCCCACCGTCAACTAGCATTTTCGTCACCTTGAGGTTGCGGATTGTCGGTGACACCAACAATGGCAAGCACCCGATCGCGGTTGTGCGATCAGGGTGATCCTCGGCGTAAAAAATGATAGGCGTGTTGGACCACTTCAGGGGTTTACATGCATCGAACGATGGTTCCGTTGCATTAACCTCTCACACCCACTGTTTAAGTCAACGGTGGGAAGAATGCAACGGGGCACCTCCGTTGATACACATGGCCTCTGTAGCTTTCTGAAATTCTTGCTCACTGGACTCATCATCTTCTCCATCATCATCATCACCCTCTTCTTTGTCACGGCCTCGAGCGGGCCTCTCCCTCTGTTGCTTGGCCTTGCCGCGGTGACCCCCTCGGCCAGCGCGCTTCTTGCCGGACCCGTCAGCACCGTCTTGGGCCTTCTCCTTGTCTCATCTTTCATACTCAGCTCTCTGCTTCTCGACAAGCTGCTCAACTTGACGGCAGTTTTGGAGATCGTGGCCCTTGGTGCGATGGATCTTGCAATACTGCTTGCCGGAGCTTTCCGACTTGTCGGCAGCCGCCAAGGCCTGGCAGGAGGCGCACCCGGCAACTTCCTTGCCGGGGTCGTCAACCTTGGCCTTCTTGGCAGTGCCGGGGTTGCCGGATTCCTCGACAGCAAGCACTGCCTTGCCTCTGCGCTTCTTGTTCCGCCGCCGGCCTTTCTTTGACGGGGTTGCAGCGTCTTCATCTTCTGATTCGCCCCCTGTGCCAACAGCCTCACTAGGGAGTTTCCTCCCTTCTTCAGCCCGAGCACACTTGTCGGCCAAAGTGTAAAGCTCGGCAATACTCCTGACCTTGTTCATCGCCAGCTCTTCACGCATTTTGCGGTTATGCACGTTCTGATGAAACGTGCTAACAATAGTGGCAGGGTGAACGTCAGGAATATTGTATTGCACTCGGCTAAATCTCTGGATAAATTTGCGTAGGGGTTCGCCCTCCTTTTGAGGGAGGAGATGCAAATCACTCTCTTGGCCAGGAGCTTGGTGGCCTCCAACAAAGGCGCCAACAAACTGATGGCACAGATCTGACCAAGAAGAAATAGAATTCTCCGGCAGATGCATCAACCATGACTTGACGTTGGGTTTGAGCAGCAACGGGAAGTAGTTGGCAAGTATCTTGTCGTCTCGGCCCCCGGCAGCCTGCACCGCAATGGTGTAGATGCTCAAGAACTTCGAGGGTGAGTCTTGCCGTCATATTTCTCCGGGACCTCTGGCTTGAAGGTTCGGGAATTGGGCCACTGGACTTGCCGCAGCTCACGGGTAAACGCTAGAGTACCTACCTCATAAGGCAAGTCGCCTGCATCCCCTGGCGCAGGCTCGTCGACAGTGGGCCCTGCGTGCTTATCAGATTGATGGCGCGCTTCACGTCGCTACTCGATGGTAGTTCGAGCGTCCTCTTTGCTTTGTTCCTGGAGAACTTGCCGCTGGTCGCGGCGCATCCGTGGATCGGACGATGCCGCGGAATCATCATCACGGCCATCAGTCCGCCGGGTTGTCGACCGCTGCTGGTGTCATGGAGGGGAGTGCACCATGGTCGCACCACCTCCGGTCTTCTCCGCATTGGCTCGCGCAGGATCGATGGACCGCCATTGCGAGGGCCCTGCCTCCTGCGGCCCATCTTTGTTGATGAAGCCAATGAGGCTCTGGATAGTAGATCGCCACTCCTCCATCTTCTCCGGAGCTGGAGGAAAATCGAGGAGCAGCTGCGCATGTGCCAAAGCTTCCGCTGGCGTAGGCGGCGGTGACAGGTGCGAGGTACGTGAGGTGCTCTAACTCCTAACAATGTTAGAAGGAGCACCGTCACGATCACGCGACCGCGCGCCACTTCCACCGGCGGTTTGAAGTGCATGCTGGGCCTGCGCACCTTGAGATCGATGCGCAAAAGCCTTTTCATGGGGACGCCCTGAACCACCAGCGCCATGACCTGCTCATCGCACAAGACCTGGGAAGGCCGTTACGATTGCGCCGGTGCGGGGGTGCTAGAAGGCGCCCTCCAATCTCTGGAATTCATTGCGCCGCCCGTGGGCAGCACAGCTCCATCTCTGGATCCAGCGGCGTGTGGGTTGCCATTGCCTCTGCGAATGACGCTGCTCGCCTGGCTTGGATCACCGGAACGCCGTGGAGGCTCTAAACCTCTTCCTTCTGCATCCACACCATCACCCGTACTAGAGGGCACAGGCAAAACGGATGTAGATGGTTGCGCCATTGCGGCACTCTTCTTCTTGGGTGGCATTCCTATTCTAGGGTTTTCTCTATTCACAATCTCTCACCCTCTATATACATGCTGGAGGCTCAGCGTTCCTATTCTAGGGTTTGCTCTATTCACAATCTCTCACTCTCTTCATCGGATCTAAACAAGGCTGCGTTGGCCTCTCTCTCTTTCCCCCCTCACAGCTGGTCAAGGAGCCGTACGGATCCCATTGGACCGGGAAGGGGAGGAGGTGTAGCATTCACTCTGTTGCCTTCGGCGAGGGAGGGAATTGACTGCCGGCTGCGCTGTTCTCTTTCACCCAGCACTTGTGCGGGAGGGCCTCCGACCACTTCTTCCTCGTTGCCATACGTAGTGTGGGCAGATCCGGCCTCCCGCCACATGCCTAGACACATCGCGACGACCATAAGTTCAATCTTTTGATATGAATAAGAGCTTCACTAATATGTGTAAACTGAGTTGCAATATTTTCATGCCTTTGACTTATTGTGATAAAATATTGGCTTTATATTTCATGACTTTTGAATGGTGCTCTTTTATAACCGTGTCACATGTGCCACAACTGAGATCAGTAAAAATGGATGACATATACATATACAATGTGTACACCTTGTCTCTTTTGTTAACCACATTTCATATTAAGCAACGCCGAGGACGGCTTTGTTTTCAAGAAGGGGAGGATGTTGAGGACATGGCTACTAGAGTTACACCCACAACCCCGGCTACTATACCTATTGGACTAATTACTAGAGCTCGCGCATGCCAGTTAAATTATCAGGTACTTTCGTTTCTTGGTAATGTTTCTAATGTTCATGAAAATATGATGCTGCCTAACTTAGATACATTTGTGTTGCTTACAACTGAAGGGCCTAGCATGGATAAGAAGGATGGACATTGGAGCATGATCAACCATGGAGAAGAAGGCGCGTGCGAAGAGAACAAGAACGGAGGTGCCAGTGGAGATTTCCCTATTTTGAAGCCACCATGATGACATCAGGAAGATGGACGAAATATACAAGATGGCCTTTCATAAATTTTGTCCATAGCTTATTATTGGTGTTGCGCCACCTTATTACTGGGCCAGGCCCATGTATTTTCGAAATACACTTAATAGGTAGTTTTTAGAGTCCGTATTAATAGGGAAAATGACTTAGGACAGAATTTAGTCCCACCTTGCCAAGGGTGGACAAAATTCACCTCTGTCTACCTATAAATACAACCCTTAGACATCATTTTAGACTTGGGTTTTAATTAGTTAAAAGTTAGCCATTGCTGCAACTTCCTGTACTTCGTTAGGTCAAACGACTAGACCAAGATCGCTTTTAGAACCCCACTTTTATCAACACTTCATATATATTCGCAATATTCAGATTGCTTTATCATATTCTTACTTGTTCTTCGATTGCTTGCAGGAATAGACCTTCGTGGTCAGGTTGATCATGCTCCGGCGTGGTCAATAACCTCTCGGAGTTGATTTAGCGATTGCTAAGGCGTAACGTCGTGCATGTTTGTACTCGGATCGTCAAAGTCATCTCCACCAAATCGATAGTTATCATCTCATCGAAAGATCGGGACTCTCGCCTCTATCATGTGGTATCAATGTTGTTCAGTTTCCAACTCCCAAGTAAGATATATATCAGGAACATATCGACCCTCGAATGGTGGAATATTCAATTTTAGTTTAGGAAGTGATAGAGGCGAAGGTGTCCAGTCTTTCGATGAGATGGTGTTATCGTTTCGGAGGAGTAGACTTTGACGATCCGACTACGAACGTGCGAGGACGTTGCGCCTTAGCAATCGCTAAACCAACTCTGAGAGGTTATTGACCACACCAGAGCATGATCAACCTGACCATGAGGGTCTATTTCCTGCAAGCAAACGAAGAACAAGCAAGAAACTAAGATTGCAATCTGAATATTGCGAATATAAGATGAAAGGTCTATTGATCAAGATGGGGTTCTGTGACGTCTTGGTCTGGTCGTTGAACACAAACGAAGTACGCGAAGTTGTAGCTATGGCGAACTTTTAATCTAAACAAAACCCAAAGTCTAAACAACACACTAAGGGCTGTATATATGGAGGAAGAGGGGGAAATTTCGTGACCCTTGGAGGAGGGGTCCGAAACCAACCCTAACTCTTGTTTCCCCACACATACGGACTCTAAAAACAGCCTATACTCAAGTATTTCAAAATTACATGGGCCTGGCCCAAAATTAAGGTGGCGCAACACCTATAATAGCCTCTGGATGAAATTTAGGAAGTGGCATCTTGTATATTTCGTCCCAGCCTTCATTCACTCATTATGGTGGCTTCAGAGTCCTGAAATCATCACTTGAAACTCCAGTTTTGTTCCCCTTGCGCATGCCATCATCTCCATGCTTGATCTTGCTCCAATGTTCATCCCTCTTACCCATGCTAGGCCCTTCATTTGTAAGCAAAACAAATGTATCCAATTTAGGCAGCATCATATTCTCATGAACATTAGAATCATTACCAAGAAACGGAAGTACCTGATAATTTAATTGGCGTGCGCGAGCTCTAGTAACTGGTCTAGTAGATGTAGCAGTAGGGGCTGTGGGTGCAACAATGGTATTTATGTCCTCATCATCCTCCCCTTCTTGAAATGAAGTCATCCTCGACGGAATCTCATCTTCCTCACTGAAATAAGGCTTCAAATCTGCAATGCTAAAAGTGGGACTAACCCCAAAATCTGCAGGCAGCTCAAGTTTATATGCATTATCATTATTTTCTCTAACACCTTAAAAGGAGCATCAACACGTGGCATTAGCGTTGATTTGCGCAAATCAGGAAATCTATCCTTACGCAAATGTAACCAAACAAGATCTCCAGGTGCAAACACAACATGTTTTCTACCCTTATCCCCAGTAAGTTTATATTTAGCATTCATACGCTCAATGTTCTCCATAGTTAACTCATGCATTTTTAAGATCAATCCAGCACATTGTTTAGCATCAAAATTAACCTTCTCTGAAGATGGAAGAGGCATCAAATCAATAGGTGCACGAGGTAGAAAACCATACACAATCTCAAAAGGGCACATCTTAGTAGTAGAATGCAGCGAACGATTATAAGCAAATTCAATATGAGGCAAGCATTCTTCCCACATTTTCTTGTTATTCTTCAAAACAGCCCTAAGCATAGTAGACAAAGTTCTATTAACTACTTCAGTTTGTCCATCAGTTTGGGGATGACATCTAGTACTAAAAAGCAATTTAGTCCCCAACTTAGCCCATAAACATCTCCAAATGTGGCTAAGAAACTTAGTATCATGATCTAAAACAACTGTATTTGGCACACCATGCAAGCGAATAATTTCACGAAAGAACAAATCAGCAACATTAGCAGCATCATCGCTTTTATGACATGGTATAAAGTGTGCCATTTTTTAGAATCTATCCACAACAACAAATATGCTATCCTTCCGCTTCTTTGTTCGAGGTAAACCCAAAACAAAGTCCATAGATATATCCTCCCATGGAACACTAGGTACAGGCAAAGGCATATATAAACCATGAGGATTGAGTCGTGACTTAGCTTTTTGACATGTAGTGCAGCGAGCAACAAAACGCTCAACATCCCGTCTCATCTTTAGCCAAAAGAAATGTGTAGTAAGTACATCCTCTGTCTTCTTCACGCCAAAGTGTCCCATTAATCCTCCTCCATGCGCCTCCTGCAACAACAAAAGACGAATAGAGCTAGCTGGAATGCATAGCTTGTTAGCACGAAACTCAAATCCATCATTAACGACGAACTTGTTCCATGTTCTCCCTTCTTTACAATTCTACAATACATCTTTAAATTCAGCATCAGGCACATATTGATCTTTGATGGTCTCCAAACCAAATATTTTAAAGTCAAGTTGTGAAAGCATAGTATAATGACGAGACAATGCATCAGCAATAACATTTTCTTTACCCTTTTTGTGTTTAATGACATAAAGGAAAGTCTCAAAGAATTCAACCCATTTAGCATGTCTACGGTTCAGTTTTGCTTGACTTTTAATATGTTTCAAAGATTCATGATCAGAATGAATAACAAATTCTTTGGGCCATAAATAATGTTGCCATGTTTCCAAAGTCCGAACAAGAGCATATAATTCTTTATCATATGTAGAATAATTCAGACTAGGCCCACTCAATTTTTTAGAAAAATATGCAACATGTTTGCCATCTTGTAATAACACACCTCCTAATCCAATTCCACTAGCATCACATTCAAGCTCAAAAGTCTTATTAAAATCAGGAAGTTGGAGTAATGGAGCATGTGTCAACTTATCTTTCAATACCGTGAAGGCTTCTTCCTGTGCGGTACCCCAAACAAAAGGCACTTCCTTCTTTGTAAGCTCATTGAGAGGTGTGGCAATGGTGCTAAAATCTCTCACAAAGCGCCTATAAAACCCAGCGAGGCCAAGAAAACTCCTCACTTGTGTGACCGTTTTGGGCTACGGCCAACTCTCAATAGCTTCAATCTTGGCTTTATTAACTTCAATTCCCTGTGGAGTAACAACATAGCCAAGAAAAGATACTCGGTTGGTGCAAAAGGTGCACTTCCCAAGGTTACCAAACAAACATGCATCACGTAGAGCAATAAAAACAACACCTAAATGTTCCAAATGTTCCTCCAAAGATCTGCTATAAATCAGTATATCATCAAAGTAAACTACCACAAATCATCCAATGAAAGCACGTAAAAATTCATTCATTAATCTCATGAAAGTACTAGGTGCATTAGTTAACGCAAAAGGCATGACTAACCACTCATATAATCCAAACGTAGTTTTAAATGTTGCTTTCCATTCATCTCCCAATTTCATATGAATTTGATGGTATCCACTACACAAATCAACTTTGGAGAATATTGTACAGCCACTCAATTCATCAAGCATATCATCTATCCTAGGAATAGGATGACGATAACGGATAGTGATATTATCAATGCCTCTACAATCAACACACATACGCGATGTACCATCCTTTTTCGGCACTAGTATAATAAGAACAGCACAAGGACTAAGGGATTCGCGTATATAACCTTTATCGAGTAGCTCCTGTACTTGACGCATAATCTCCTTTGTCTCCTCTGGATTGGTACGGTATGGTGCATGGTTGGGTAGCGATGAACCGGGAATTAAGTCAATTTGATGCTCAGTCCCGTTAATAGGTGGTAATCCCGGTGGCACGTCTTGTGGAAAGACGTTAGCGAACTCCTGCAAAATGTTAATGACAACAGGAGGCAAAGAGGAAGGCACATCCTCGAATGAAAATAATGCCTCTTTGCACACAAAAGCATAGGAAACAAATTTGCTAAAATCCATATCATCAAGATCAGATTTGATTGCAAGTAAACATGCACTTTTCAATTTAATTTCAGAAGCAACAGTAGAAGGTTTATTATTAGGCTTCATTTGTTGCTCAAATTCTTTTGCCACAATCTGATTTTCACTCTTATTTTTCTCCTGTTTTGCTTCATTAGCTCTATTAATATCATCTTTCAAAATGGAATCAGGAGACTTAGGAAGCAAAGTAATATGTTTATCCTTATGAACAAGAGTATACTGATTGTTTCTACCATGGTGTACATAATTTTTATAAAATTTCCATGGTCTACCAAGTAATAAGGAACATGCTTGCATGGGTACCACATCACAATCAACATAATCAGCATATGTAGAGATACTAAAATGCACACGAACAGTATGTGTTACCTTAACCTTGCCGTTGTTGTTGAACCATTGAATGTAGTAAGGATGTGGATGTGGACATGTGGTGAGAGATAGCTTCTCCACCATCTCCATGCTAGCCAAGTTGTTGCAACTCCCTCCATCTATGATGACGCGAACAGAACGTTCCTTCACAACTCGCTTTGTATGGAACAAATTATGCCTCTGATTTTGCTCAGCTTGTGTGACCTGCACACTCAAAACACGTTGAGCAACTAAACATTCATACCTGTCAGCGTCTTCAGGAGCCATGTATTGCGTCTCATGATCAGAATCATCTCCACCGTGTTCTTCACTTGTAATAAGAGCCAAAGTCTTCTCATCATAGTCACTAGCGGACTCATACCCACCATCCTCAGTAGCAATCATAACACGCGAAGATTTGCATTCTCTCGCAAAATGACCTCTACCCTTACAACGACGAAAAATAATATCATGTGTGTGCCCTGTTGATGCCATGGATGAAGAAGAGCTCTGTGCAGGCCCGGCAGGTGTGCTCTTGGCAGATAGTGGTGGCTTTGCCTGCTTTCTTGTATCACGGCTGGGGATGGTAGCTGACGGAGGTGCCGGTGCAGCAGAATGTGTGGAAGTAGAGGATGCACGCGGTGTCCATGATGAAGGTCGACCTACAGAAAAGTTAGTTCTCGCCAATGCTTGTCGATCCTGCACTTCACGTTCAGCTTTGCAAGCAAGATGGAATAAACGAGTGATATTATTATACTCCTTATACTCTAAAATGGTCTGAATCTCTCTATTTAATCCACCCATAAAACATGCAAGCATAGCTTCGTTATCCTCAACAATACCACATCTAATCATGCCAGTTTACAATTCCTGATAATATTCCTCTACAGAATTTTTTCCTTGTCTTAAACGCTGCAATTTTTGAAGTAATTCACGTTGATAATATGGTGGAACCCAACGAGTACGCATAACAGTTTTCAAAGCAGCCCAAGTAGCTGGAATAGGATATAATCTACAATGTTCAGACCACCAAACACATGCAAAACTAGTGAAAGCACAAACAGCAGCAACAACACGTCTTTCCTCGAGATATTTTAAACATGTAAAACATTGTTCAGCTTCTAACTCCCAAGTAAGATATATATCAGGAACATATCTACCCTCAAATGATGGAATATTCAATTTTAGTTTACGAAGATGGTCATGATCTCGTACCTGAGGTGGTGGTGCAGGCCTACCATTGCGATTATTTGCATGTGGACGACTTGGTGGTGGTTGCATGTAGTTCTGATTTTGATCAACCTCATCCTCATAATCGCCCGCGTAATTGTCCTCCTCCGCAGTAGCAGGAGCCACAGAAGCATCAACAGCAGTAGCAGCGGCACCAGAAGTTTGGCCAGGCTCAAGAGGAACATGGCTCGCTCGACGGAGGGCTGTTTCGTGACGTGGAGGTGGTTGTTGTTGTTGTTGCAATGGTGCAGCAGCGGTAGTAGGTGGAGGTAGACACGCAAGCACTTCAGCGAACTTGGCATCCAACTTGTTGTCAATTGTCTTCTCAATGTCATCAATCTTCGCTAATGCCTTGCCAAAACTGGCCATCACGTCTTCCACATGTTGACCCAACATTTCCTGGAATTTATCATGGAGCTCCTTGTTCGTCATGTTCTCCCAGTCCAGCTCATCCGCTTGTGATCCTGGCATGGTTAGCAGCAAGAGAAAAAGCACAAGAATATGATCATATAGACTGCTAGGAAGTGGCGATGGTGTTGTGGAAAGTCAGAAATCCGTCAAGCGAATCTCAAATTCTTACAAGTTCTTACCAAGCAGCAGGTGGTGATCGGCAACCGTTGTAGTCAAAACTCTCAAAGCTGGGATAGAGCGATTACCAGGGAGAGTCAAACGCACGACGTAGATGTATGTGGAGCTGGGAAGGCTTATAATATGGTAGCAAAAATGGTCAGCAATAATCAATTCAGAGATGCAAAGTTGAATAAAGGCTCAACGACGGTACTGTGCTGGTCCTAGGCTAGACTGTACTAGAGACACGAGCCTAGAACACTTAGAAAATCACGGCGCGACACTAAACAAGGGAAAAGCACACTCTGGAAAAAAATCGCTCTTTTTTTGTGCTCTTTTTTGCTCTTTTTTTTTGCGAAAAATCACTATAATGGCAAGTGTCTCAAAACTCTTCCCAAGTCAAAATAACAGGATAGGCACGAAATTTTTTTGACTATTTTTTTTGGAAATCATGGCAGCGACGACGAAAAAGTGCGACAACAAATCACTATGATGGCGAGTGTCTCAAAACGCTCCCTGGGACCTAAAAACAGGATAGGAAAAAAATATTTTCGATCGTTGAAATTTTGGCCTAAAAACTGCCCGGGGGTCTCCAGACTTTTTTTTGAAACCTACTCAGGCAAGGAAACATGAATCGGAAAATAGATGGATCTTGAAAACAAACCTAATATGACAAGAACTCGGATTGGTGGTGGATATATAGTGGTAGGATATGGCAGCGGTGGTGGTATATGGCAACAGTGGTGGTATATGGCAGCGGGGGTAGGATATGGTAGCAGTGGTGGTATATGGCAGCGATGGTAGGATATGGCAGCGGTGGTGGAATATGGCAGCGATGGTAGGATATGGCAGTGGTGGTGGAATATGGCAGCAGCGATGAAGATGGTGCGGCGGCGTGACAAACTGTGACAGAAGTCGAAACTCTGAAGGACTAGACGCTAATACCAGCAACTAGACACGACGATGCAACCGCAAATTCAACAAAGCAAAACCCTAAAAAGATTATGCAAAGGCTCAGTTTGGTTCGGATATGATGAACTAACCCTAATTTTTTTGGCTTTTCCGTGGACTATAGGTATGAAGAACAGACTCGATCTAAACTATGAAAACTGGGAAATCTCACCGAGCAACCTGGAGCACTGATACCACTTGATTATGCAAAGGCTCAGTTTGGTTCGGATATGATGAACTAACCCTAATTTTTTTGGCTTTTCCGTGGACTATAGGTATGAAGAACAGACTCGATCTAAACTACGAAAACTGGGAAATCTCACCGAGCAACCTGGAGCACTGATACCACTTGATAGAGGTGAAGGTGTCCCGTGTTTCGATGAGATGGTGGTTATCGTTTCAGAGGAGTAGACTTTGACGATCCGACTACGAACATGCGAGGATGTCATGCCTTAGCAATTGCTAAACCAACTCCGAGAGGTTATTGACCACGCCGGAGCATGATCAACCTGACCACGAGGGTCTATTGCCTGCAAGCAAACGAAGAACATGCAAGAAACTAAGATTGCAATCTGGATATTGCGAATATAAGATAAAAACTTTATTGATCAAGGTGGGGTTCTGTGACGTCTTGGTCTGGTCGTTGAACACAAACGAAGTACACGAAGTTGCAGCTATGGCGAACTTTTAATCTAAACAAAACCGAAAGTCTAAACGATGCCCTAAGGGCTGTATATATGGAGGAAGAGGGGGAAATTTCGTGACCCTTGGAGGAGGGGTCCAAAACCAACCCTAACTCTTGTTTCCCCACACATACGGACTCTAGAAACAGCCTATACTCAAGTATTTCGAAATTACATGGGCCTGGCCCAAAAATAAGGTGGCACTGCACCTATAATAGCCTCTGGACTAAATTTAGGAAGTGGCATCTTGTATATTTCGTCCAAGCCTTCATTCACTCATTATGGTGGCTTCAAAGTCCTGAAATCATCACTTGAAACTCCAGTTTTGTTCCCCTTGCGCATGCCATCATCTCCATGCTTGATCTTGCACCAATGTTCATCCCTCTTGTCCATGCTAGGCCCTTCATTTGTAAGCAAAACAAATGTATCCAATTTAGGCAACATCATATTCTAATGAACATTAGAATCATTACCAAGAAACGAAAGTACCTGATAATTTAATTGGCGTGCGTGAGCTCTAGTAACTAGTCCAGTATATGTAGCAGTAGGGGTTGTGGGTGTAACAATGGTATTGATGTCCTCATCAGGAAGATGGTCATGATCTCGTACCTGAGGTGGTGGTGCAGCAGCCCTACCATTGCGATTATTTGCATGTGGATGACCTGGTGATGGTGCTGGTGGTTGCACGTAGTTCTGATTTCGATCAACCTCATCCTCATAATCGCCCGCGTAATCGTCGTCCTCCTCAGCAGTAGCAGGAGCCACAGAAGTATCAACAGCAGTAGCAGCGGCACCAGAAGTTTGGCCAGGCTCAAGAGGAACATGGCCTGCTCGGCGGAGGGCTGTTTCACGATGTGGAGGTGGTTGTTGTTGTTGTAATGGTGTAGCAGATGCAGGTGGTGCTTCATCGAACTTGGCGTCCAACTTGGTGTCAATTGTCTTCTCAACATCATCAATCCTCTCTAGTGCCTTTCCAAAGCTGGCCATCATGTCTTCCACCTGTTGACTCAACATTTGCTGAAATTTATCATGAAGCTCCTTCTTCGTCATGTTCTCCTAGTAAATCTCATCGGCTTGTGATCCTGCCATGGTTAGCAGCAATAGAAACACACAAGAATATGATCCTACAGACTACTAGAAAGTGGTGGGGTGTCACAAATTCGTCAAGCGAATCTCAAAGTCTTGCCAGTTCTTACCAAGCAGCAGGCGGTGATCGGGAACCGTTGTAGTCAAAACTCTCAAAGCTTGGATAGAGCGATTACTAGGGAGAGTCAAACGCACGATGTAGATGTATGTGGAGCTGGGATGGCTTATAATATGGTAGCAAAAAGGTCAGCAATAATCAATTGAGAGATGCAAAGTTGAATAAATGTTGAACGACAGTACTGTGATGGTCCTAGGCTAGACCGTACTAGAGACGCGAGCCTAGAACACTAACAAAATCACGGCACAACACGTAAACAAGGGAGAAGCACACTCTGGAATATTTTTTTCGCTCTTTTTTTTGTGCTCCTTTTTTTTGCCGAAAATCATTATAATGGCGAGTGTCTCAAAACTTTTCCCAAGTCAAAATAACAGGATAGGCACGAAATTTTTTTGACTATTTTTTTCCCGAAATCAGGGCAGCGACGACCAAAAAGTGCGACAAAAAATCACTATGATGGCAAGTGTCTCAAAACGCTCCCAGGGACCTAAAAACAGGATAGGGAAAGAATATTTTTGACTGCCGAAATTTTGGCCCAAAAACTGCCCGGGGGTCTCCAGACTTTTTTTTTAAAACCTACTCAGGCAACGAAACACGAATCGGAAAATAGATGTATCTCAAAAACAAACCTAATATGAAAAGAATTCGGATTGGTGGTGGATATATGGTGGTAGGATATGGTAGCAGTGGTGGTATATGGCAGCGGTGGTAGGATATGGCAGCGGTGGTGGTATATGGCAGCGGTGATAGGATATGGCAGCGGTGGTGGTATATGGCAGCGGTGGTAGGATATGACAGCGGTGGTGGTTTATGGCAGTAGCGATGAAGATGGTGCGGCGGCGGCGTGACAAACTGTGACAGAACTCGAAACTCTAAAGGACTAGACACTAAGACCAGCAACTAGACACGAGGATGCAACCGCAAATTCAACAAAGCAAAAACCCTAAAAAGATTATGCAAAGGCTCAGATTGGTTCGGATATGATGAACTAACCTTAAGTTTTTTTTTGGCTTTTTTGTGGACTGTAGGTATGAAGAACAGACTCGATCTAAACTACGAAAAACTGTAAAATCTCCTCAAGCAACCTGGAAATCTGATACCACTTGATAGAGGCGAAGGTGTCCCGATGTTTCGATGAGATAGCTATCGTTTTCTATGGGAGTTGACTTTGACGATCCGACTACGAACATGCGAAGACGTCGCGCCTTAGCAATCGCTAAACCAACTTCCGAGGGGTTATTGACCATGCCTAAGCATGATCAACCTGACCACAAGGGTCTATTTTCTGCGAGCAAACGAAGAACAAACAAGAAACTGAGATTGCAATCTTATATTGCGAATATAAGAGGAAATCTTTATTGATGAAAACGGTGCCCTAAGGGCTGTATATATGGAGGAAGAGGGGAGAATTTCGTGGCCCTTGGAGGAGGGGTCCGAAACCACCCCTAACTCTTGTTTCCCCACATATACAGACTCTAAAAACAGCCTATACTTCTGTATTTCAAAATTACATGGGCCTGGCCCAATAATAAGGTGACGCAGCACCTATAATAGCCTCTAGACGAAATTTATGAAGTGGCATCTTGTATATTTCGTCCAAGGCTTCATGCAGTCATTATGGTGGCTTCAAAGTCCTGAAATCATCACTTGTAACTCCGTTCTTGTTTCCCTTGCCTATGCCATCATCTCCATGCCTGATCTTGCTCCAATGTTCATCCTTCTTGTCCAAGCTAGGCCCTTCATTTGTAAGCAAGACAAATGTATCCAATTTAGGCAGCATCATATTCTCATGAACATTTGAATCATTACGAAGAAACGAAAGTACCTAGTAATTCAATTGGCATGCGCGAGCTCTAGTAATTGGTCCAGTATGTATAGCAACAGGGGTTGTGGTTGTAACAATGGTATTGATGTCCTCATCACTGGTCCTGGTCGCTGAGCTGAGCAGGCTCGCCGGCGAAGAAGACATGATTAATCAGGAAAAAGAAAAAAAAGACGGGATTAGAATGGAAGACCTGTGTTGTGTAGTAGCTTACTGCATCTATAGCTAGACACTGACCGGAGAAGCCTCAAATTTGCTCATCTGCATCCAGATACCTCATACTAGAAATCTTAAATCCATACATACAAAAGCATGGAAATGAAAAAACCTAAGTACTATGTAGATCAAGTAGCCTACTCATCGTCAGAGATGTCCTCTATCTCCGTGCCCGCCGCAGGGTACATGGCCGGCAGCCGTAGCTGCGGCTCCTCCGGCTACTCTGCATCCATCTCCGCTTTGACCTCGTAGATGAGGGCGTCGGTCAGCGCCCGTTCCTGCCGGATGAAGTGCCGGTTGGCTTCCACATAGGCCTCATCCTGGATGGACTCTAGGATGGCCTTCTGCTCCGCCGTCTCGTCCGCATAGGCAACAGCGAACTCCGCCTCCACGTCCTCCGTGTTGATACTCGGAGCCGGCGCCAGCTCTTGCTCCGGCTGCTCTGCCTCCTCGTCATCTTTCGGATCCACCACCTACATCGGAGCCGGCTGCTGCTCCTCTCCCTCCTCCTCTGCCAGCTCCTCCTCATTCTCCTCCGGCTCCGGCGAGTCCGGAGTTAGCCCGGCAGCGATGCGGGCGGCACGTCTCGCCAGGATCTCCTGCTTGATCTGGTACAGATACTCCGGCATGAGCATAGCATAGGTGGTTATCTTCTTCTTGGCCATGTTGAATTAAGCCGGAGAGCGTGGGAAGGGTGCCAGAGAATTTAAGTTATTCCGTACATTTATATTTTATAACATTGTATGCATGAAATGGTAAGATTTTTTGAACATAGTACAGACGCAAGCGCTCATACATACGCGCATACACTCATCCCTATGAACGCACACACACACACATCCTACCCCTATGAGCACCTTCGAGAGACTAAGCCGGCATGAAACGGTGAGATGATGAGTTGGTCGGAAGATCATATGGTTTCACCTCTAGCCTACCCGAACTAGTTGTCGTATAGGCTATGAATGAAATATAAGACGATGAACTTCTTAAGCATAGAAAGAACAAAAGAGGATGATCTTATTAACATGCAAATAATTGGCATTAGATCTATATGCAAAACAATACGAAGCATTATTCTCATGAGGCACGGTGAACAGCTCGTGATGCCGCGTGCCACAGCATTCCAAGCTCAACTTTGCAATCAAACTCACAAGGCCTGGAATTTCATAGACAACATTCAGAACAAACTCTTAAAATACCATACATAAGTTAACATTCATGATTATGCATCTTATCAGAGCCAATATTTACTTCTGAAATGAACACATGAATAGGAAAAAAAGATCGACGCTGCTCACAACAAAGGGCATCCCATTCAAAAATATCAAATGCATGTCTTCTGGATAACATCAATGAGCAAATTTGACAAGGTTTTCCAATTCCACAATATCAAACAAATGTCTTCTTGCTAACATCAATGATTAAACTTTGACAAGCTTTTCCCATTCAAAATATCTAATGCCTATGATTGTGGAACAGGCGGGGTTTGTCATCAGTTTGCACATTACAATGGAACATGGAGCTGGATTAACCAGCTTATCTTTTTGTGCAGTTCCACTGAAATCAACCAATGTCTTGCGTAGCATGGTGGATTTCGTATTTATATGTTGCAAGGCCTTAAAGACATTGGCAGCTCCTTTCATGTAGATAGTCCGGTGGCTCAAGGTGACAACGAATGATTAGAGAACCATTCGATGTATTGTGCATGATGAAGTATTATGGAGGACACGAACCATCAGAACATTTTGTGCAGTTCCACTGAGATCAAGCTGAGAATCTTTGTCTGCATAAATAGAGAAAAAGTGTGATGAATATAATAGTGGTACTAGTTGATTAAACATACACTCACAAATATAATCATCTTCATTATCTAAACAGGAAAAGATAGCAATATAATAGCTTCAATTAAACATTTATTGAAAACAAAACGACAACATAAGTAGCACAACATAAGAAAGCACGATAATGTTGATGATGGCCGATAATGACCTTGTTTATTACAGCTGCGTCGGCCACTGACTTGGTCATACCTTTCCTCATTGTAGAATTTTGCACTCCATGTGCTATTGAGTTGCCACATGAGCTCTGCAGACTAGTCATGTCACCAGCGTCTAGTAATACTCTCTAAAGCTTCTCGATCATTCCTTGTGTAATGTAGTGCAAACAATGACTGCTTCTTTCTGCAAAGTGGAAATATCAGCTGGGCCCAATAATGCAACAGTTTGCCTTAAACACATTGGCTCCTTTTGTTTAGTTCAACTAAAATCAAAGTCGAAACAGAATCGAGCAGAAGTTTTGATATCCATGTATGCACAAATAGGTATAAAGGAAACAATTACTGAGCAATAATGGTTGATGACTTATACGCCCAAAAGAAAAAACATCTACCTTATCTTAGTGGGAAACAAAGCAGGACAGTAGCAATTTTCAAATAGTGTGATTCATTCATATTAACTGAGACATTATCTTAACAATACCTTGGTTCAACATGTATAAAAAATGACAAAGCAGGAAAGTACCATTCCACAAACAGTGTAACTAATTCATATTAACAAAGACATTATCTTAACAATACCTTCATTAAACATGTAGAAAGAACTACAAAGCAGGATAGTACCATTTGTAAAACACTGTAACTGATATAGAATAACAGAGACATTATCTCAACAATATATTTGTTAAACATGTACTCCCACCGACCCCAAACAGAAAAGGTACTCCTGCCGATGCCTAACAAGTGTTGCAGTTTTGAACTAAGATTCAGTAGTTAATTCTAAGAGTGGCATTGCTTAATTTTACCAGTGGCATTGGATTAACAAAAAGCATAAACAGTTGTAGGGGAGAGTGGGCGCAACAACACCATGTGCTTTCATCGACTTATAAAGGGGGTGATGCAGAGTTTGTTGTAACAAAGAAACAAGCATCATGTCTGGGTTGGTCCCATTTTTTTCACTTAATGGGAAAAGACGGTGATACAATAGCTTCAATTCAACATTTATTTAAAATAGTACCAATACAAGTAGCACAACATCTCAAAGCACACTGCACAATCATGTGGATGAAGGCCGGTACTAACCTTTCATGAGGCAGACAAGATCAAATATGAATCTGCCAACACGAATAGGAAATCCAATCTTGTTTTGTGTAGTTCACCTAAATCAAGCAAAGTTGCCGGTGTGACATTTAAGTTGAACTGCACAAAACACTTTTAAAACAAAAGTGTTTTGCGTAGTGAAGAAAAAGGTCACAATAGCAACGAGTTGAATAGATATCCCTGTTTTCACAGAGGTAAAAAAGGAAACAATTACTGGCCAATAAAGGAGGATGAAACATACGGCCACAAAAAAGAAGGTGCTACTTCTTGAGCTTGCATTGGTTTTCCCTTGAAGAGGAAAGGGTGAAGTAGAAAAGTAGAGATAAGTATTTCCCTCAGTTAGAGAACCAAGGTATCGATCCAGTAGGAGGTACAAGCAAGTCCCCAATCTATGCACCTGCACAAACAATCAAACACTTGCACCCAACGCGATAAAGGTGTTGTCAATCCCTTCACTGTCAATTGCAAAGGTGACATCTGATAGAGATAGGTATATAAGATTGCCAAAACGTAAAACAAAATAAAAGTAAATAAATTGCAGCAAGGTATTTTTGGTATTTTTGGTTTGTAGATCTGAAAATATATGATGAAAAATAGACCCAGGGGCCATAGGTTTCACTAGAGGCTTCTCTCTTGAAGGCAAATAATACGGTGGGTGAACAAATTACTGTCGAGCAATTGATAGAAAAGCGCAAAGTTATGACGATATCCAAGGCAATGATTATGCATATAGGCATCATGTCCATGTCTAGTAGACCGAAACAATTCTGCATCTACTACTATTACTCCACACATCGACCGCTATCCAGCATGCATCTAGAGTATTAAGTTCATAAAGAACAGAGTAACGCCTTAAGTAAGATGACATGATGTAGAGGGACAAACTCAAGCAATATGATGAAAACCCCATCTTTTTATCCTTGATGGCAACAATACAATACGTGCCTCGCTACCCCTACTATGTCACTGGGTGAGGACACCGCAAGATTGAACCCAAAACTAAGCACCTCTCCCATTGCAAGAAATACCAATCTAGTTGGCCGAACCAAACCGATAATTCGAAGAGAAATACAAAGATATCAAATCATGCATATAAGAATTCAGAGAAGATTCAAATAATATTCATAGATAATCTCATCATAAATCCACAATTCATCGGGTCTCGACAAACACACCGCAAAAGAATATTACATCGGATAGATCTCCAAGAACATCGAGGAGAACATGGTATTGAGAATCAAAGAGAGGGAAGAAGCCATCTAGCTACTAGCTATGGACCCGTAGGTCTGAGGTAAACTACTCACGCTTCATCGAAGGGGCAATAGGGTTGATGTAGATGCCCTCCATGATCGAATCCCCCTTCGGCAGATTGCCGAAAAAGGACCCAAGATGGGATCTCATGGGAACAGAAGGTTGCGGTGGTGGAAAAGCATTTTCGTGGCTTGCTCTGAGGGTTTTGGAATATATCTGAATTTATAGGACGAAGAAGTAGGTCGGTGGACTCCCGAGGGGACCACAAGCCAGGGGACGACCCCCCTAGGGCGCGCCCCTACAGCTTGTCGTCGCCTTGTGGGTCTTCTAACTTCGACTCCAAGTCTCGTAGGTGTCTTCTGGTCCAAGAAAAATCATCGTAAAGTTTTATTCCATTTGGAGTCCGCTTGATATTCCTTTTCTGCGAAACTCAAAAACAAGGAAAAAACAAAAACTGGCACTGGGCTCTAGGTTAATAGGTTAGTCCCAAAAATAATATAAAATAGCATATTAATGCATATAAAACATCCAAAAAAGATAATATAATAGCGTGGAACAATAAAAAATTATAGATACGTTGGAGACATATCAAGCATCCCCAAGCTTAATTCCTGCTCGTCCTCGAGTACGTAAATGATAAAAACAGAATTTTTGATGTGGAATGCTACTTAACATATTTATCCTTGTAATTTTGTTTATTGTGGCATGAATGTTCAGATCCATAAGATTCAAAACAAAAGTTTAATATTGACATAAAAACAATAATACTTCAAGCATACTAATAAAGCAATCATTTCTTCTCAAAATAACATGGCCAAAGAAAGTTATCCCTACAAAATCATATAGTCTGGCTATGCTCCATCTTCATCACACAAAGTATTAAATCATGCACAACCCAGATGACAAGCCAAGCAATTGTTTCATACTTTTGATGTTCTCAAACTTTTTCAACTTTCACGCAATACATGAGCGTGAGCCATGGATATAGCACTATAGGTGGAATAGAATGTGGTGGTTGTAGAGAAGACAAAAAGAAGGAGATAGTCTCACATCAACTAGGCGTATCAATGGGCTATGGAGATGCCCATCAATAGATATCAATGTGAGTGAGTAGGGATTGCCATGCAACGGATGCACTAGAGCTATAAGTGTATGAAAGCTCAAAAAGAAACTAAGTGGGTGTGCATCGAACTCGCTTGCTCACGAAGACCTAGGGAACTTTGAGGAAGCCCATCATTGGAATATACACGCCAAGTTATATAACGAAAATTCCCACTAGTATATGAAAGTGACAAAATAGGAGACTCTCTATCATGAAGATCATGGTGCTACTTTGAAGCACAAGTGTGGAAAAAGGATAGTAACATTGCCCCTTCTCTCTTTTCTCTCATTTTTTTTATTTTGGCTCTTTGGCCTCTTTTTTTTCTTTTTCGTCCGGAGTCTCATCCCGACTTGTTAGGGAATCATAGTCTCCATCATCCTTTCCTCACATGGGACAATGCTCTAATAATGATGATCATCACACTTTTATTGACTTACAACTCAAGAATTGCAACTCGATACTTAGAACAAAAATATGACTCTATATGAATGCCTCCGGCGGTGTACCGGGGTGTGCAATGATCAAGAGAGACATGTATAAAAAATATGAAAGGTGGCTTTGCCACAAATATGATGTCAACTATATGATCATGCAAAGCAATGTGACAATGATGAAGCATGTCATAATAAACGGAACGGTGGAAGTTGCATGGCAATATATCTTGGAATGGCTATGGAAATACCATAATAGGTAGGTATGGTGGCTGTTTTGAGGAAGGGTATATGGTGGGTGTACTGCACCGGCAAAAGTTGCGCGGTGCTAGAGAGGCTAGCAATGGTGGAAGGGTGAGAGTGTGTATAATCCATGGACTCAACATTAGTCATAAAGAACTCACATACTTATTGCAAAAGTCTATTAGCTATCGAAACAAAGTACTACATGCATGCTCCTAGGGGGGTAGATTGGTAAGAAAAGACCAGTGCTCGTCCCCGACCGCCACTCATAAGGAAGACAATCAATAAATAAATCATGCTCCGACTTCATCACATAACGGTTCACCATACGTGCATGCTACAGGAATCACAAACTTTAACACAAGTATTTCTATCAATCCACAATTACTAACTTGCATGACTCTAATATCACCATCTTTATTTCTCAAAACAATCATAAGGAATCAAACTTCACATAGTATTCAATGCACTTTATATGAAAGTTTATATTATATCCCTCTTGGATGCCTGTCAGTGTACTAAAGCTTGGGTCCTTTAGTACCCCATACTTGTGCACGAACAGTTGTAGGCATACCAACGGCAAGGCCTGCCGGGGGACAGCTGGAAGCAAATCCAAGATTGTCAAGAAGGCGTTCAAACCAGTGACCAGAAGACAGAAGCCCAAAGGCCGGATCCCCGGCAAGATCCTTCCCGGGATGGCTTGCGAAGACCCGGCAAGGCTTGCACCCAGCAAGATTCCGCCACCCTGCCACTGCTCCAGCACAGCAGCCAGCCTGTCATTTGGGTTTTGTCCTCCTGGATGCGTGTCATGGCACTAGTGGTGGGCGAGCTTAAGTAGTGCTGATGGGACGGCCCCTTTTTCCGTCCCCAAGAAAGCAAGGGACACCTAAACGGACACCTAAATGGAGCATTAAATGTGTTTGTCCTAAATTGTCAGTGATAAGCATGTAAACACTATAGCAACTTTACACCTCTTGCATGTACTGTACGCCACTGTTGGTGACCCCTTGGACGTATAAAAGGAGGCCCAAAGCATAGCTACAGGGGCGAGGACTCCCTCTAGCCCATTCTGCATGCGTAGCTGCCGCTCGAACATACTGTTCACTGCGAGCGCTCCTGAAGCTTGGGCTTAATCACCCACAATAAACTAAAGCAGGAGTAGGGTATTACGCTTCTCAGTGGCCCGAACCTGGGTAAAAATCCCCTTGGGTTGATCGTTAGATCTGCTCTTTGTGCATACCACTCTTCCTGCCGAACCGTAAAAGGGATCCACGCTATCCCATAGGTGTCGTACGCCGACATCTTTGGCGCGCCAGGTAGGGGGAAGGGGTTGCGCGAACCTACTCTAGTGATCAGCGCGTCAGTTTCTTGATCGTTTTCGTCGCCATGGCCCCCAAGAAGAAGGGTCTGGCGGTGGTTGTGATGTGACGGCGGCCCGATCTTTCGATGAGAGTGGGGATAATTATCGATTTGGTGGATTTTGACCTTGACGATCCGGCTATACCGTACCTGACGATACGCCTCGACAATCGCTAAACCAATCTCCGATGGTTATTGACCTTGCCGTAGGCACGATCAACCTGAACAACGAGGTTCGAGTTCCTGCAAGCAACCGAAGAACCAGCAAGAACAAAGGTGAATTGCAACTGAAATTGCGGATGATAACTTAAGTACACGAACTAGATGAAAAGTTGGGGTTCCACTGTGGATCTGACAAGGCGGTAATCCTACACGTCTCGTAGATGCGAAATTGTAGCGATGGCTAAACAATATAATAAAACCCACGTCTAATTCTAATCTAGGCTAGCTATTTATTAATGGTCGACGTGCGGCCGAGTCTATTCGTTGTGTTCCGTACGGAGTCCTTGAGGTCGGTTCGTACACAGGCTGGACTGCTGAGGCCGAATTGTTGCAGGCGTGTGAATCAATGTGTTGATGAGCCTCTGGCGCAGCCAAAAATTCTAGGGCCCACCTTCGTCTCGTGGCTGATCTGATAGCCTAATCCAAGTCCTTTGACCATGCGCACTTGGTCCTTGTACACGTGAGTGCATGCATGGATGGGACATGACATGCATGCAATAACGTTGCTCCATTTGATCTAAACGCACATTGTCTTCATCTTTAATCTCTCCTTTATTCCTAAATACAAGTAAATCCAAACATGAGTGTAATATTATATTCTCATTAGTTAGATCATATGTACAAAGGAGCGATAGTACCTGGCCATTTATTTGACGCGCTTGTGCTCTAGTCATAGGTCCGGATGGAATAACTGATGTAGGAGTGGCGGTAGGTGTAACTGCGGCAGAGATATCCTCATCATCCCCCCCTTCTTGAATCGAAGTCGTCCTCGACGGTATTTCTTCGTCCTCACCCAAATAAGGCTTTAAATCTGCAACATTAAATGTGGGACTAACCCGAAATTCTGCAGGCAGATCAAGCTTATACGCATTCTCATTAATTTTTTCTATCACCTTAAAAGGTCCATCCGCACGAGGCATTAATTTTGACTTTCGTAAATCAGGGAAGCGGTCTTTTCGCAAATGTAACCATACTAAATCACCTGGTTCAAACACAATACTTTTCCTACCCTGACTACCAGCAAGTTTATACTTGGCATTCATGCGTTCAATATTTTTCTTAGTCATCTCATGCATTTTCAATACTAGCTCAGCACGTTCTTTAGCATCAAGGTTTACCTTCTCCGAAGATGGAATGGGTAATAAATCAATAGGCGCACGAGGTATAAATCCATAAACAATCTCAAAAGGGCATAACTTTGTGGTAGAATGAACTGAACGATTATAAGCAAACTGTACATGAGGTAAACATTCTTCCCACATTTTTAAGTTCTTTTTCAAAACAGCCCTAAGCATAGTAGACAATGTTCGATTAACCACTTCAGTTTGACCATCTGTTTGAGGATGACATGTAGTACTAAATAAAAGCTTAGTCCCCAATTTTGTCCATAACACCCTCCAAAAGTGGCTAAGAAATTTTGTGTCACGATCAGAAATAATTGTATTTGGCACACCATGCAAACGAACTACTTCGCGAAAGAACAAATCAGCAATGTGAGTAGCATCATCACTTTTATGACAAGGTATAAAATGTGCCATCTTAGAGAATCTATCGACAACAACAAATATACTGTCCCTACCCCGTCGTGTTCTAGGCAGTCCTAATACAAAGTCCATAGCCGGCAAAATAAGTCTGGAACAAGTCTGGACGGCAAAATAAATTGCCCAAAAAGTGCTATAGCCGGCCTGAACTTTGCAACCTTTTTTCTTTTAACTTTTTCTTTCTTTCTTTTTGCACTTTTTTCTCTCTCTTTTTTTTGCAGACCGGTTACTAGCAGAAGTAGAAGTTACGTACACAATTTAAGATCAACAGGAATTGAAGGGTTCTTGTTGTTGGAACTTGTGCTACTAGAGCTGCAAAAGCCAACCAGATAAAACAAGGCACGGTCCTCACGGTTGTGCTACCTGCATGCAGATCGTGCAAGCAAAGGAAACTGAAGGAATAGTGGTGTTGGATGGCAGCGCGTGGTTAGATTGGGTATACACGGCAGCACGGCTGGGTACTGCGTACAGAGAAAGCGCGTGCAGCTGCCTCAGATGTGGACGTGTATGCCCGTGCGAAAAGTGGCGGACAGCAAAGTATGTTAAGTTTTGGATTGCATGCAACAAATATTGGGATTTTTTCCTAGCCGAGAATCAGCTAGAATTAGAAACAAACCGACGCAATCCTGCTTCTCTTATTTTTGTGCGATCTTTTCTGAAAGAGAGCTTGCGTAGCAGCAAAGCTTATGAGGAAGGTCAAAACAAGATTGATCTAGTAGATTATTTTACAACCTAACTAATCTAAACCAGCACTAATACTAGGATGAATGCAACCAAAAATTCAACGAAGCAAAAACTAGATGCAAAAATTGCTAAAGGCTAAAAAGGTAGGTGCAATGGATGAACCGATCTAATTTTTTTTTGGCTTTTTCGTGGGCTTATAGGACAGAAAAATAAACTAAACTACGAAAACTATAAATCTCTCACCGATGAACCTGATAACTGATACCACTTGATGTGACGGCGGCCCGATCTTTCGATGAGAGTGGGGATAATTATCGATTTGGTGGATTTTGACCTTGACGATCCGGCTATACCGTACCTGACGATACGCCTCGACAATCGCTAAACCAATCTCCGATGGTTATTGACCTTGCCGTAGGCACGATCAACCTGAACAACGAGGTTCGAGTTCCTGCAAGCAACCGAAGAACCAGCAAGAACAAAGGTGAATTGCAACTGAAATTGCGGATGATAACTTAAGTACACAAACTAGATGAAAAGTTGGGGTTCCACTGTGGATCTGACAAGGCGGTAATCCTACAGGTCTCATAGATGCGAAATTGTAGCGATGGCTAAACAATACAATAAAACCCACGTCTAATTCTAATCTAGGCTAGCTATTTATTAATGGTCGACGCGCGGCCGAGTCTATTCGTTGTGTTCCGTACGGAGTCCTTGAGGTCGGTTCGTACACAGGCTGGACTGCCGAGGCCGAATCGTTGCAGGCGTGTGAATCAATGTGTTGATGAGCCTCTGGCGCAGCCAAAAATTCTAGGGCCCACCTTCGTCTCGTGGCTGATCTGATAGCCTAATCCAAGTCCTTTGACCATGCGCACTTGGTCCTTGTACACGTGAGTGCATGCATGGATGGGACATGACATGCATGCAATAACGTTGCTCCATTTGATCTAAACGCACATTGTCTTCATCTTTAATCTCTCCTTTATTCCTAAATACAAGTAAATCCAAACATGAGTGTAATATTATATTCTCATTAGTTAGATCATATGTACAAAGGAGCGATAGTACCTGGCCATTTATTTGACGCGCTCGTGCTCTAGTCATAGGTCCGGATGGAATAACTGATGTAGGAGTGGCGGCAGGTGTAACTACGGCAGAGATGCCCTCATCAGGTTGGTCCATCTGCATCTGGTTTGCCCGTGCCTTCACGGACGGGTGATGGCATGGACGCAGGTGGAGGAGGTGGAGGTCTTGAGCTTCCACGACGTTCTGGCGACCAAAGTCAGGCGAGCGGCGTTGTTCGCAGCGGCGACAACAACCCGCACACTGCTAGATCTAAGGACGGAGCCGTGCCGCCTACGGGTGGCGCAGCAAACTCCAAGGGCGAGATGGTGCCTTCCAAGGCACCCACGCCGGCGCATGCGCGGCGGCCTTCTCAGGCCGTGTACGATGAGCCACGTCATGACGTCGATGATTCTAGGCGTTCCCAAGGAAAGACCCCTGTGCATCATTCCCGAGACACGCGGGGCCAGCATGCATGTCAAGATGCCGGTGGAAGCGCAGCGCGGTCGCGGGACCGTGATGGAGCTCCTTCTAACATAGTTAGGAGTCAGAGCACCTCACGTTTCTCGCACCTTTCGCCGCCGCCTACACCAGCAGAAGCGTTGGCGCGAGCGCATCTGCTCCTGGATTTCCCTCCCGCTCCGAAGAAGCTTGAAGAGTGGAGAGCTGCTATTCAGAGCCTCATTGGCTTCGCCAACGGAGATGGGCCGCAGCAGGCGGAGCCTTCGCGTCGGCGTTCCATTGAGCCGGCGCGTGCCCATGGCGAAAAGACTGGAGGAAGAATGACTACGGTGCACTCTCCTCCACAACAGCAACAGCGATCGCTAGCTCGATGGATCGACGTCTATGATGGCGATTCCACGGCGTTGTCTGATCCGCGAATGAGCCGCGATCAACGTAAAGTTCTTCGAGAGTGAAGCAAAGAAGATGCTCGAACTACCATCGAGCGGCGACGGGAAGCACGCTATCAATCTGATAGACGCGCGGGGCCTACTGTAGACAAGCCTGCGCCGGGGTACCCCGATGACTTACCTTATGAGGTGGCTTGTCCGGCGTTTACCCACTAGCTGCGGCGAGTCCAGTGGCCCAATTCCCGAACGTTCAAACCAGAGGTCCCGGAGAAATACGACGGCAAGACTCATCCATCGGAGTTCCTGAGCATCTACACCATTGCGGTGCAGGCTGCCGGGGCTCAAAACGACAAGGTACTCGCCAACTACTTCCCGTTGGTGCTCAAGCCCAATGTCAGGTCGTGGTTGATGCATCTGCCGGAGAATTCCATTTCTTCCTGGGCAGACCTATGTCATCAGTTTGTTGGCGCCTTTACTGGAGGCCACCAAACTCCTGGCCAGGAAAGCAATTTACATCTCATTCCCCAGAAAGAAGGCGAGCCTTTGCGCAAGTACATACAGAGATTCAGCCGAATACCTCACAATATCCCAGACGTTCATCCTGTCGCTGTCATTAGCGCGTTCCATCAGAACATGTGCAATCGCAAGATGCGGGAAGAGCTGGCGATGAACAAAGTCAGGGATATTGCCGAGCTATATGCTCTGGCTGACAAATGTGCTCGGGCTGAGGAGGGAAGGAGACTCCCCGGTGAGGATGCCAGCGCAGGAGTTGACTCTGAAGTTGAAGACGCCGCTGCCCCGACAAGGAAAGGCCGACGGCGTAACAGGAAGCGCAAGGGCAAGGCTGTGCTTGCCGTCGAGGAATCCGGCAACCCCAGTACCGCCAAGAAGATCAAGGTTGACGGTCCCGGCAAGGAGGGTGTCGGGTGTGCCACCTGTCAGGCCTTGGCGGCTGCCGACAAGCCGGAGGGCTCCGACAAGCAATACTGCAAGATCCATCGCACTAAGGGCCATGATCTCCAAAACTGCCGACAAGTTGAACAGCTTGTCGAGACGCAGAAAGCTGAATATGAAAGGCGAGACAAGGAGAGGGCCCAGGATGGTGCTGAGGGGTCTGGCAAGAAGCATGGTGGCCGAGGAGGCCGCCGCGGCAAGGCCAAGCAACAGAAGGAGAGGCCCGCTCGAGGCCGTGACAAAGAAGAGGGGGGTGATGATGACAACGAAGAGGACGACGAGTCCAGCGAGCATGAGTTCCAAAAGGCTACGGAAGCTATGTGCGTTGACGGAGGCGCCTCGTTGCATTCTTCTCACCGCCAACTTAAACAGTGGGTGCGCGAGATTAATGCGACAGAGCCATCAGTCGATGCCCGAAAGCCTCTGAAATGGTCCAACATGCCTATCATTTTTGACGTTGAGGATCACCCTGATCACACAACCGTGGTCGGGTGTTTGCCATTGTTGGTTTCACCAATGATTCGCAACCTCAAGGTGACAAAAATGTTAGTTGACGATGGGGCCGGTCTGAACCTGATCTCGCCTAGCGTGATCAAGAGGTTGCAAATTCCTGACAAAGATCTCAAGGAAATGGGCACGTTTCAAGGGATCAATCCAGGAAGGAGCCAGCCAAAAGGCAAGATCACATTGTCGGTGACATTTGGCAGTGAGCTGAACTATAGAACAGAAAATATCATTTTCGACGTCGCCAAGATTCCGTTATCGTATGACGGGATTCTGGGTCGTCCAGCACTGGCCAAATTCATGGCGGCCTTGCACTACGCTTACAATGTATTGAAGATGCCCGGACCGATGAGCGTCATCACTGTCAACTCCGACAAGAAGGATGTGCTTATCTGTGCCGACCAACTCTACCGGGAGGCAGTTGCAGCATCTGCTGCCAAGGCACCTGCTCCTGCCGCTGAAGCTCCTGGGGGGAAGAAGAAGACCGGCAAGACCTCTAGCACACACTCCGGCAAGCGCACCTCCTCGGAGTGCTGTGCTCCCGTCGAGGATGTGCCGGAGAGCTCCACCGGCAAGAGCAAGAAATCCAAGGCAGCTCCACCAGAAACCAAGAAGGTGCCCGTCAAGAAGGATGGTATGGGAGGAACTTTCACCATAAGTTCCACCCTCGATGACAAATAGGAAAGCGCGCTCGTTGCTTTCCTGCGGGTGAATATCGATGTGTTTGCATGGCAACCATCTGATATCCCCGATGTTCCTAGGGAAGTAATTGAGCACCATCTTGCTGTCTGTCCTTATGCACGGCCCATCAAGTAAAAAGTTAGGAAGCGGTCTTTGGAATGGCAAGAATTTATTGCCGAAGATATCAGGAAGTTGGAAGCAGCAGGTTTGGTCCGAGGAGTGCTCCATCCGACGTGGTTGGCCAATCCAATTGTAGTGCGCAAGGCGAATGGAAAATGGAGGCTATGTATCGACTATATAGATATCAATAAACCTGTCCAAAAGATCCTTTCCCCTTGCCGCACATCAACCAGATTGTGGACTCCACGGCCAGCTGCGATCTGCTGTCGTTTCTCGATGCTTATTCTGGGTACCATCAGATTTTCATGGCAAAGGAAGACGAAGTGAAAACCGCATTTATCACCCCGTGTGGTACATATTGTTTCTTATGTATGCCCTTCGGGTTGAAAAGTTCTAGTTCAACATTTGCAAGAGCGGTCCAAATTGGTTTTGAACCTCAGCTACATAGAAATATGGAAGCCTATATGGATGACATAGTGGTTAAAACCAGGGACAAAGCAACGCTCATACAAGATTTAGAAGAGACATTTGCAAATCTGCGCAAGATCAATCTGAAGCTCAATCCCGAGAAGTGTGTGTTTGGCGTTCCATCCAGCAAGCTTCTCGGGTTCTTTGTATCTCAGCGTGGGATCGAAGCAAATCCCGACAAGATCAAGGCAATTGAGCAGATTGAAGCACCAAGACGCGTCAAAGATGTGCGTCGACTTGCCGGCTGCATAGCTGCTCTGAGTAGGTTCACCTCCAAATCTGCTGAGCGCGCCCTGCCCTTTTTCAAAATCTTGAAGAAGGCAGGTCCAATGAAATGGACTCCGGAAGCGGAGGCAGCGCTGCAGGATTTGAAGAAGTACCTCTCCTCTCCACCGATACTAGTCGCGCCTAAACCACAAGAGCCGTTGCTGCTATATTTAGCGGCAACAAATCAAGTGGTTAGTGCTGCGTTAGTAGCACAGAGAGAAGCCGACGAGGAAGCAGCGGCGACGGAAGGACCATCAAATGACGAGCTGGGATCTTCCCCGGCAAGATCTGGTGCCGACAAGCCAGAATTTGCAAGGTCAAATGAAGCAACACAGAGGAAGAAGATGGTGCAGCGTCCAGTTTATTTTGTCAGTTCCCTTTTGCAGGGGGCTAGGTCAAGATACTCTGGTGTACAAAAGTTGATCTTCGGCCTCCTTATGGCCTCAAGGAAGCTGCGCCATTATTTCCAAGCACATGAGATTACAGTCGTCACTCGCTTCCCATTGTAGCAGATTTTACGAAATCCATATGCGACCGGCAGGATTGTGGAGTGGGCGTTGGAATTGTCAAGCTTTGATCTCAAGTTTGAAAGCACTTCAACAATTCAGAGCAGAGCCTTGGCGGAGTTCATCGCAGAATGGACCCCAACACCACACGAAGAGAGTCAAGAGACAACTCTTCCCGGCAAGGAAACAGATCGAGAATGGATTATGTATTTTGACGGGGCTTTCTCGCTGCAAGGCGCCGGCGCTGGTGTGCTGCTTGTTGCACCCATCGGAGAGCACCTCAAATATGTAATTCAGATGCACTTTCCCCGGGAGAGATCAACAAACAACACTACAGAATACGAAGGGCTACTTGCCGGTCTAAGGATCACGGCGGATCTTGGAATTAAGAAGCTCATCGTCAGAGGTGATTCACAGCTTGTCGTCAAGCAGGTAAACAAAGATTATCAGAGCCCGTTGATGGAAGCATATGTAGATGAAGTGAGGAAATTGGAGGAGCGCTTTGACGGTCTGCAGACAGAGCATGTTCCTCGAGTGGAGAATGACATTGCTGACGACCTGTCAAAGCGTGCTGCCCTTAAGTTACCTGTGGAACCAGGTACTTTTGTGCTCCGATTGACTCAGCCATCTGTAACACCATCAGCAAGGCAACATAAGTGAAGGAAGTTGAGTTCCGGCCAGTACTTTCCTGCAGAGCTCCCAGGAGCCGCCGGCAAGGAAGTTGCCAGGAACTCCGCCACGCTTGTCAGGGAGCAACAGGCTCTGGCAAGGCCTCAAGCCCTTGCCACAGAGACAAACGCTCCTGCGACAGAGTACATTCCTTTAGTCCTTGCTGTCGAGCCTTAGGCTCCAGCATGGGCATAGCACATCGTCAAGTTCCTCCAAACAGGGGAATTCCCCAAAGAACAGGAAGAAGCGGAGAAAGTAGCCCGTTGGTCTAGTATGTACCAATTCATGGACAATGTCCTGTACAGAAAGAGACCGAACGGTGTGAAATTGAAATGCATTCCTCGGGAAGATGGACTGGAGCTGTTGGCAGAGATACATGGAGGCATATGTGGCTCCCACATAGGCTCAAGGGCTCTTGTGGGTAAGGCATTCCGGCAAGGTTTCTTTTGGCCCACTGCCCTCAAGGATGCAGCTGCACTAGTAACCAAGTGTGAAGCGTGCCAGTTCCATTCAAAGAAATTGCATCAGCCAGCTCAGGCTCTTTAGACAATCCCTCTTTCCTGGCCATTTTTGGTCTGGGGGCTCGACATATTAGGCCCTTTTCCCCATGCTACCGGGGGCTTTGAGTACTTGTACGTTGCAATCGACAAGTTCACAAAGTGGCCGGAAGTGGAAGCAGTGAGAAAGGTGACAGCACAATCAGCCGTCAAGTTCTTCAAAGGATTAGTTTGCCGTTTTGGTGTGCCAAACAGGATCATCACCGACAACGGCACGCAGCTCACGAGCCACACCTTCATGCAATTCATCCAAGACCTTGGCAGCAAAATCTGTTTTGCTTCTGTTGCTCATCCGAGAAGCAATGGCCAAGCAGAAAGGGCAAATGCTGAAGTGTTGCGAGGTCTCAAAACAAGAACTTTCAACAAGCTGAAGAAGTGCGGAAGATGCTGGATTGATGAGCTGCCGGCGGTTCTTTGGTTAATCAGGACAACACCAAATCGAGCCACTGGCCAGACACCTTTCTCCCTAGTGTATGGGGCAGAAGCAGTTCTCACCACGGAACTCATATACGGGTCACCTCGAGTGCTCGCTTATGATGAGCTTGAGCAAGAGCAGTTGCGGCAAGATGATGCTACGCTCCTTGAGGAAGATCGTCTTCAGGCTGCTGTGCGAGCTGCATGCTACCAGCAAGCCTTGCGCCGCTATCATAGCCGCAAGGTTCACGCCCGAAGTCTTGAGGAAGGCGACCTTGTTCTTCGGCGCGTTCAGTCGGCCAAGAATTCCAACAAGTTGACGCCGAAGTGGGAAGGCCCTTATCGGGTAGTACGAGTCACCAGGCCTGGCGCTGTCCGCCTGGAGACCGAGGATGGCATTCCAGTGAGCAATTCCTGGAATATCGAGCATCTTCGTAAGGTCTACCCATAAGGCGCAGTTGCCGGGCCTCCCGGCAACCCCTTTTGTACAAGTTTTGCCAGCAAGACATGTGATCCTTTGTACAAAGCCAGGCTCAGGCCATGTGCATAGTTGAATAAGCTCAAGTGTTTTACAATTCCTGTCTATTTTCATGTTAATCTATATGCATGCTTTTCTGAGATACTATATTGCACTTACTTCCGGTAAGCGTTAACAAACCGCCAAGGTGCCATATCTTTGTTTTCTCTTCTTTCTTTTTCTCAAAAGATGTAACGTTCCCTCGCGTGCAAGTTTGCCGGGGGGAATGATGGTATGGACACCGACGGGCGACGTTCAAAGTTGACATCTTGCAGGAAGGAGCACAGCAACAAAAAGCTAAGTTGAAGAACTTTAAGTGAATTTCTTTTTACTTAAAGGTTATTTTCCTTGAATGATTTCGGCCGTATGGAAAACCTGCACGCGAAGGAACCCTGTCGTGATCGATTGCGCCCTTACTCTGTTTCGAGTCCACTCAACAGCTTAGGTGGCTGCACTGAAAACGCCAAGGTATCTTGCCGGTAGCGACACCCCCAGCAGGCTGCTAAGGATCCGTTCCTCAAAGCGCTCGCGGCAAGGGTGCGCGCACCGGCAAGTTTTCCAACAAGCGTAGGGCATGCACCATACAGGAAGAAATCCGACAAGGGAAATAGCGTGCATTCATCCAAAGCATAGCAAGTTATATTACATTGATAGTTGCCGCGATTCTAACTTAAGATGAATTTATCTTTGGCATGGAATGGTGGCGCCAAAGATGAAGTGGAGTGGCTAGTCCCTGCGCTGGCCTTCCACCCTCTTGACTTGGCTCACTTTGTCGACAATGGGCATGACAAGCTCTTTGAGTGCCTCGAGGTCGACATTTTTCGGCAGGCTATCGAGAACGTTGGTGAGGTTGATGTCAGGGTTCTTGTGCACCACTTTGACGAGCACCTTGAGGAGGACGGCCAGGCAGAGTTTGTGGGATTCGTTGGCCAGATGGGTTGCTCGTTCAGAACGGAGCCGCTTCAGGGCATTAACGACGCTCTCGAAGAACATGGTTAGCTTGGCGCTCGAGGACACCCTGTCGTCAGAAGAATAGTTGAAGTTCTGCAGGCCTATGGTGGATAGCTCTGCTGCAATCCTTTCCGCGATGTCAACCAGGCGCTCAGTCCAGATCTTCACACCTTTCTCAAAGTCATTATAAGAGGCGACAGAGCTCTTAAGCAGGTCCTTCTCGTTCTAGAGGTCCTTGATCAGAGCCTTCTCTCGAGCCTTGCCGTCCTCCAGGGACTTCTCCAGCGTGGTCAGCTTCAACTTCAGATCAGCGATGGATTCATTGGCTGAGGTGAGCTTTTTGATCTTGTCGGACATGGAGATTCGCATCTTCGCCAAGCTGTAGAGAGTCTTCTCTCTGTCGGCTTTGAGTGTCGAGAGCTCCTTGTCGTGGTGATGAGGACATCAATACCATTGTTACACCCACAGCCCCTGCTTCTATACATACTGGACCAATTACTAGAGCTCGCGCACGCCAATTAAAATATCAGGTACTTTCGTTTCTTGGTAATGATTCTAAAGTTCATGAGAATATGATGCTGCCTAAATTGGATACATTTGTTTTGCTTACAAATGAAGGGCCTAGCTTGGACAAGAAAGAGGAACCTTGGAGCAAGTTCAAGCATGGAGATGATGGCATGCACAAGGGGAACAAGAACGGAGTTACAAGTGATGATTTCAGGACTTTGAAGCCACCATAATGAGTGCAGGAAGCCTTGGACGAAATATACAAGATGTCACTTCATAAATTTCGTCCAGAGGCTATTATAGGTGCTGCGTCACCTTATTATTGGGCCAGGCCCATGTAATTTCGAAATACTTGAGTATAGGCTGTTTTTAGAGTCTGTATGTGTGGGGAAACAAGAGATAGGGTTGGTTTCGGACCCCTCCTTCAAGGGCCACGAAATCCCCTCCTCTTCCTCCATATATACAGCCCTTAGGGCACCGTTTAGACTTTGGGTTTTGTTTAGATTAAAAGTTCGCCATAGCTGCAACTTTGCGTACTTCGTTTGTGTTCAACGACCAGACCAAGACGTCACAGAACCCCACCTTGATCAATAAAGCTTTCATCTTATATTCGCAATATCCAGATTGCAAATCTTAGTTTCTTGCTTGTTCTTCGTTTGCTTGCAGGAGATAGACCCTCGTGGTCAGGTTGATTGTGCTCCGGCGTGGTCAATAACCTCTCGGAGTTGGTTTAGCGATTGCTAAGGCGCGACGTCCTCGCACGTTCGTAGTCGGATCGTCAAAGTCTACGCCACCAAAAACGATAGCTATCATCTCATCGCAAGATCGGGACACCCTCGCCTCTATCACATGGTCCTCGAGATCCGCCTCCAGCCTTTATACCTTATCGCCCAGCTCATTATTGGCGGCCTCGGCAGCTTCGGCGGCATCGATGGCCTCCTTTAACTTGCCGGCGTGATCTATGGCCAGAGCTTCGAGCATCTCCTTGTGTTTCTGCTCCAGCTCCTGGGTTTGCTGCGTGACGAGCTTTTCGATCTCCTCGTCCTTGCTGCGGAGCTTGGCGGCAAGTGCCTCCTCATGAGCGGCAAGGTCTTCTTCATGAGCATCAAGCCCGATGTGGCGTTCCGTCAAGCGAGCTTCCTCTGCAACGGCCTGTTGTGCGGCTTCTTCCTGTGCCTTCTCGGCATCGGATTGCTTCTGGAGGAGATGCGATGTAGGACACCAAGCATCAGATTCGCATCTTCGCCAAGCTGTCGAGCTGTTGAGAAGTGGGTTCTCCTTTCCCGGCAACATTGGTTGCCGATGTAGGACTGCCAGTGCCCGTACTTGCTGGCTGCTCTTCAGCATGAATGGGCTCGCCGGTGGAAACCCTTGCCGGAGGTTCATTTCTGGGCGGCGTGGTTGACGGAGGCGGCATGTTAGGGATGGCCTCCAATGGCTCTTCCTGTTGCCGTTCTTCTCCTGCAAGCCTGGTGATGTCAGTAACAAAGAAAAAATACCTCAACACCCGCCAGCGGAAAATAAGTAGTGGACTCACGCTGGGGGCTGGGTTGGGGGCTGCGTTGAGGACTGGGCTCCGGGCTGACGACGATGAGCTCTGGTGCACCTACGGTGCTTGTCGGGGGCTTGTCGCCCGTCGAAGTCTTTGTCCTCTTCGCCATCCTTTGCGCCAATGTTTCCGTATCCCTGCGGAGACAAGCCAAAGCAAGGCAAGTAAATTAAGAAAATCAAGAACTCAGAAGTTAAAAGATCTGGCAGGACCCTTACTCTTATCTTTCCGGGCTAAAAGCGTAGAGGTCGAAATTGACCTCCACTTCAGTGTCCGTGTGAGGGGGCGGAGAAGGGGTCCTGGGTCGCTTGGCTGTGCCAGAGGCGGCGGCTCGATGCGACCCTGTTGCTCCGGCTGTTGGCGCTGTCATATGAGACGCCCCCGCCGTTCCAGTTGTTGCCGCGGCCGTGCGTCTCGTATGTCGCGTGGGCTGTTGTTGAGCATCTTGCTGCTGCACAGCCTCACTAGCCGCCTTCTTGCCGGGAACCTCACCACTTGAGGAAGGCTAACGTGCTGGAACGCCAGAGGCGGCTTTTCGCAGCACGCGCTTCTTCTTCTCTAGAGCTGCGGGCTCCTCGTGCAGCTGCTCCTTGGTTGTATCTTCGACAGAAGGGCTCCCGGCAGCTATGCCGCTCTACTCCCCGGCAGTCTCACCCTGACCGGCAAGATTTTCCTCAGACATTACTTCTTCTTCGCTGGCTTCCTCTTCCACGAAGCCAGCGCTGCCGGCCTCCGCGGCAAGATTCGCCTCTTCCGCCCTGCTGGCGATATACGCCACTTCTTCATTGGTAGTGGGGCGGATGAGATTTGTCTCTTCCTGGACGGCTTTCTCCGACAGATTATCAAAAAATCCCTGTGCTCGCTCTGCGGATGGCTCGATCCAAGTCCCATCAAGGCCGTGGGCATTACATGCCGGCATCATGGCGATGATTGAGGTCAGAGCGGAGTTGCTGCACAGAGGAATTATGTTCGCCGGTGACTTATATTTCCCGCTGGGCCTGAACAGTTTGTGACAGAGAGCTGTGTGCTGCATGATTGTCAAGTTGTTGTTTAGTCCAGGGCGTAGCCTCATGACATCTGCCGCATTCTGAAATTCCCAGGCTGGTCTCCCTTTGTTATGCAGAGGAGCAATGCGGCGGCGAAGGAAATCAGCACCAATCATTTCTATTGTGAGCCCGGCAGCCCTAAGACGGTGGATCCTGGTAATTGCGATTCTGAGCTTCTCATCATGAGGATCGAGAGCGCTCTAGTCATTGCCGCGGACCACTTTCATTTGTCGGGGCAAACAGAAAGGCTGGGGATCTTTCTCCTTAATCCAGCACCATTTGCCCGGCCATTCTTCCCACTTCATATGGTACAGACCCTCTGGATATATCTCTTTATTCCATGTTCTTGGAATCCAGGTGATAGAACCGGAGAGGGCTTCTCCTTTTTTGATGCGGGGAATGAAATAGTGGCGAAAGAGGGTTGTGCTGGGGATTACTCCGGCAAAATTTTCACAGAGATGGGCAAAGACTGACTTGCATGTCATGGCATTCGGCGCGAAATCCAAAAGACGGAAGACGTATGTGTACATGATGTCATTGAAGAAATCAGAAAACGGAGGGCAGAGCCCGCAATAGAAGTATGCGACAAAGAAAGGGAATTTATCTAGGCCGCCCTCAGAGGAAGCTCGATTCACGTGAGTTGCGGGATGAGCCTTCGTCTCCCTCCCCCACATGCATAGATACCGATCCTTCAGGGTGCTCGCGTCGAGCGTTGGAGTGAAGAAGACGTGCTCCTTCCGCATCTTCACTAGTTCGCTCTCCTCCGCCTGAGCTCCCGAGCCGGCGGCTTTCACCTCTTTGCCCTAGCTCGCTTTGGGTGGCATAGAGATTGAGGGAGCAGGGGCCGAGGGCGATGAGAAAGTGGGGGGCGGCGGATGGATGGGAGAGGCTCTGCTTTGAGCTCAAGGAAGAAGGCGACGGCGGTTTCCAGATTGGAAATGATGGGAGGTAAATGAACGGCGCCTCTGCGGATTCCTTTTTATGGGGAAGGCGCGAAACTGCCTCCTTTCTAATCAATGTGGATGCGCTTTCGTGAGCGCGCTGCTACAGCGGTTGTTCCGCGCACATACCCCACATCGTGCATTCAATATGCACTATGGGGAAGCATGGTAAATGAGATGATTATGATAGCTAACTCCTGCCACGCGTGCCCATGCACTGTTTGGGCCTAGCCCAACAACGCTCGCACCCATGTATGGCCTAGGCCCGGGGGCTCCTGTCGGTGTACTAAAGCTTGGGTCCTTTAGTACCCCATACTTGTGCACGAATAGTTGTAGGCATACCAGCGGCAAGGCCTGCCGGGGGACAGCTGGAAGCAAATCCAAGATTGTCAAGAAGGCGTTCAAACCAGTGACCAGAAGACAGAAGCCCAAAGGCCGGATCCCCGGCAAGATCCTTGCCAGGATGGCTTGCGAAGACCCGGCAAGGCTTGCACCCAGCAATATTCCACCACCCTGCCACTGCTCTAGCGCAGCAGCCAGCCTGTCATTTGGTTTTTGTCCTCTTGGATGCGTGTCATGGCACTAGTGGTGGGCGAGCTTAAGCGGTGCTGATGGGACGGCCCCTTTTTCCGTCCCCAAGAAAGCAAGGGACACCTAAACGGAGCATTAAATGCGTTTGTCCTAAATCGTCAGTGATAAGCATGTACACACTGTAGCAACTTTACACCTCTTGCGTGTATTGTACGCCACTGTTGGTGACCCCTTGGACATATAAAATGAGGCCCAAGGCGTAGCTACAGGGGAAAGGACTCCCTCTAGCCCATTCTGCATGCATAGCTGCCGCTCGAACATACTGTTCACCGCGAGCGCTCCTGAAGCTTGGGCTTAATCACCCACAATAAACTAAAGCAGGAGTAGGGTATTACACTTCTCAGCGGCCTGAACCTGGGTAAAAATCCCCTTGCGTTGATCGTTAGATCTGCTCTTTGTGCATACCACTCTCCCTGCCGAACCGTAAAAGGGATCCACGCAATCCCATAGGTGTCGTACGCCGACAATGCCCATCATATTAGGACTAAATTTATAACCTAAGAAAGTTACCATGCTGTTTAGAGACTCTCAAAATAATATAAGTGAAGCAAGAGAGTTCAACAATTTCTATAAAATAAAGCCACCACCGTGCTCTAAAAAGATATAAGTGAAGTACTAGAGCAAAATTGCCTAGCTCAAAAGATATAAGTGAAGCACATAGAGTATTCTAATAAATCACGATTCATGTGTGTCCCTCTCAAACGGTGTGTACAGCAAGGATGATTGCGGCAAACTAAAAAGCAAAGAATCGTATCATACAAGACGCTCCAAGCAAAACACATATCATGTGGTGAATAAAAATATAGCCTCAAGTAAATTTACCGATAGACGAAGACGAAAGAGGGGATGCCTTCCGGGGCATCCCAAAGCCTAGGCTCTTGGTTGTCCTTGAATATTACCTTGGGTTGCCTTGGGCATCCCCAAGCTTAGGCTCTAGCCACTCCTTATTCCATAGTCCATCAAATCTTTACCCAAACTTTGAAAACTTCACAACACAAAACTCAACAGAAAACTCATGAGATCCGTTAGTATAAGAAAATAAATCACCACTTTTTGGTACTGTTGTGAACTCATTCTTTATTTATAATGGTGTAATATATACTGTATTCCAACTTCTCCATGGTTCGTACCCCCCGATACTACCCATAGATTCATCAAAATAAGCAAACAACACATAGAAAACAGAATCTGTCAAAAACAGAACAGTCTACGAATATCTGAATTGTTCTAATACTTATTAACTCCCAAAATTCTGAAAAATAAGGAAAACGGAGGCAATTTGTATATCAATCTTATGTAAAAAATTCAGGGTTTTTTCACTCTTCAGTGAATTTAAACAATTCTGTGACAGGACGCAAAAGTTTCTGTTTTTCAACAAGATCAAATCAACTATCACCGTAAGCCATCCCAAAGGTCTTACTTGGCACAAACACTAATTTAAACACCAAAACACAATTTCTAAAGAGGTAATAATGTGTATTTTATTCAAGAACAGAAGCAAAACAAAAAACACAAAAATAAAATTGGGTTGCCTCCCAACAAGTGCTATTGTTTAACGCCCCTAGCTAGGCATAATGCAATAGATCTAGGTATTGTCATCTTTGGTATGCAATCCATAAGTAGCTCTCATAATAGATTCATATGGAAACTTAATTTTCTTTCTCGGAAAGTGTTCCATGACCTTCCTTAACGAAAATTAAAATCTAATGTTTCCTTCTTTCATATCAATAATTGCACTAATCGTTCTAAGGAAAGGTCTACCAAGAATAATAAGACATGTAGGATTACAATCTATATCAAGAACAATGAAATCTACGGGCACATAATTCCTATTTGCAACAATAAGAACATCATTAATCCTTCCCATAGGTTTCTTTATTGTGGAATCCATAAGATGCAAATTTAAAGAACAATCATCAAATTCACGGAAACCTAGCACATCACATAAAGTTTTTGGAATCGTGGAAACGCTAGCACCCAAATCACACAAAGCATGGCACTCATAATCTTTAATTTTAATCTTAATGGTAGGTTCCCACTCATCATAAAGCTTTCTAGGGATAGAAACTTCCAACTCAAGTTTTTCTTCAAAAGATTTCATCATAGCATCAACAATATGTTTAGTGAAAGCTTTATTTTGATTATAAGCATGAGGAGAATTCAACATGGATTGCAACAAGGAAATATAATCTATCAAAGAACAATTATCATAATTAAAGTCCTTGAAATCCAAAAGAGTGGGTTCATTGCTACTTAAAGTTTTGACCTCTCCAATCCCACTTTTATCAATTTTTGCATCAAGATCTATAAACTCCAAATCATTGGGACGCCTTCTAGCTAAAGTTGACTCATCTCCAGTCCCATCTTTATCAAGATTTATATTAGAAAACAAAGATTCAATAGGAGTCACACCAATCACTTTAAGATCTTCATCATTATTTTCATGAAAAGTAGAAGAACACGCTTTCATAAACCAATCTCGCTTAGCACGCATCTTAGCGGTTCTTTCTTTACACTCATCAATAGAAATTCTCATAGCTTTTAGAGACTCATTAATATCAGGCTTGGGTGGAAATAGATCTAATTTTCAAAGAATCAATCTCAAGAGAAATTCTATCCATGTTCCTAGCCAAATCATCAATCTTAAGCAATTTTTCTTCAACCAAAGCATTGAAATTATTTTGGGAACTAATAAATTCTTTAATATTGTTCTCAAGATCAGAGGGCATCTTATTATAATTTCCATAAGAATTGTTGTAGGAATTACCATAATTATTAGAGGAATTACTAGGAAACGGCCTAGGGTTGAAATTACCTCTATACGCGTTATTACCAAAATTGTTCCTACCATCAAAATTCACATCCATAGATTCATTATTTTTCTCAATCAAAGTGGACAAAGGAATATCATTAGGATCAAGAGGAGCACTCTTACTAGCAAACAATTTCATAAGTTCATCCATCTTTCCATTCAAAACATTAATTTCTTCAATCGCATGCACTTTTTTTACTAGTAGAGGATCTTTCGGTGTGCCATTGAGAATAATTAGCCATAATATTATCTAGGAGTTTAGTAGCTTCTCCTAATGTGATTTCCATAAAAGTACCTCCCACGGCCCAATCTAAAAGATTTCTAAAAGCAAAATTCAATCTGGCATAAATTTTTTGTATGATCATCCATAAACTTAAACCATGAGTAGGGCAATTTCTTATCATCAATTTCATCCTGTCCCAAGATTGTGCAACATGTTCATGATCAAGTTGCTTAAAATTCATTATATCGTTCCTAAGGGAGATGATCTTAACGGGAGGAAAATACTTGGAAATAAAAGCATCTTTACACTTTTTCCATGAATCAATACTATTTTTAGGCAAAGATGAAAACCAAGTTTTAGCACGATCTCGTAGTGAGAACTGAAATAGCTTCAATTTAAATCCACATCTTTCTTCTTTTGCATATCACACAACTCAACGAAAGTATTTAGATGGGATGCGGCATCTTCACTAGGAAGGCCGGAAAATTATTCTTTCATAACAAGATTCAACAATGTGGCATTAATTTCATAAGATTCCACACTAGTGGTGGGAGCAATCGGAGTACTAATAAAATCATTATTATTAGTATTGCATAAGTCACACAACTTGGTATTCTCTTGAGTCATCGTGACAAAGCAAGCAATCTAACACACTAGCAAACAAAAAGCAAACAAAAAGACGAACGGAAGAAGGGCGAATAAAAAGGCAAAAAAAAATGTATTTTTCTGAAAATCATTTTAGAAGTGGGGGAGAGGAAAATGAGAGGCAAATGACGAATAATGTAATGCAAGAGATGAGAGTTTATGATGGGTACTTGGTAGGCTTGATGTAGACCTCCCCGACAATGGCGCCAGAAATTCTTCCTGCTACTTCTTGAGCTTGTGTTGGTTTTTCCTTGAAGAGGAAAGGGTGATGCAGCAAAGTAGAGATAAGTATTTCCCTCAGATAGAGAACCAAGGTATCAATCCAGTAGGAGGTACAAGCAAGTCCCCAATCTATGCACCTGCACAAACAATCAAACACTTGCATCCAACGCCATAAAGGGGTTGTCAATCCCTTCACGGTCAATTGCAAAGGTGAGATCTGATAGAGATAGGTATATAAGATTGCCAAAATGTAAAAACAAAATAAAAGTAAATAATTGCAGCAAGGTATTTTTGGTATTTTGGTTTATAGATCTGAAAATATATGATGGAAATAGACCCGGGGGCCATTGGTTTCACTAGAGGCTTCTCTCTTGAAGGCAAATAAGACGGTGGGTGAACAAATTACTGTTGAGCAATTGATAGAAAAGCGCAAAGTTATGACGATATCCAAGGCAATGATTATGCATATAGGCATCACGTCCGTGTCAAGTAGACCGAAATGATTCTGCATCTACTGCTATTACTCCACACATCGACCGCTATCCAACATTCATCTAGAGTATTAAGTTCATAAAGAATGGAATAACGCCTTAAGTAAGATGACCTGATGTACAGGGATAAACTCAAGAAATATGATGAAAACCCCATCTTTTTATCCTTGATGGCAACAATACAATACGTGCCTCGCTATCCCTACTATGTCACTGGGTGAGGACACCGCAAGAGTGAACCCAAAACTAAGCACCTCTCCCATTGCAAGAAATACCAATCTAGTTGGCCAAACCAAACCGATAATTCGAAGAGAAATACAAAGATATCAAATCATGCATATAAGAATTCAGAGAAGATTCAAATAATATTCATAGATAATCCGATCATAAATCCATAATTCATCGGTTCTCGACAAACACACCGCAAAAGAATATTACATCGGATAGATCTCCAAGAACATCGAGGAGAACATGGTATTGACAATCAAAGAGAGAGAAGAAGCCATCTAGCTACTAGCTATGGACCCGTAGGTCTAAGGTAAACTACTCACGCTTCATCGGAGGCGCAATAGGGTTGATGTAGATGCCCTCCGTGATCGAATCCCCCTCTGGCAGATTGCCGGAAAAGGCCCAAGATGGGATCTCACGGGAACAGAAGGTTGCAGCGGTGGAAAAGTATTTTCGTGGCTTGCTCTGAGGGTTTTGGAATATATCTGAATTTATAGGACAAAGAAGTAGATCGGAGGACTCCCGAGGGGACCACAAGCCAAGGTGCGCCCCCCCTAGGGCGTGCCCCTACGGCTTGCCGTCGTCTCGTGGGTCTTCTGACTTCGACTCCAAGTCTCGTAGGTGTCTTCTGGTCCAAGAAAAATCATCGTATAGTTTTATTCCGTTTGGACTCCGTTTGATATTCCTTTTCTGCGAAACTCAAAAACAAGGAAATAACAGAAACTGGCACTGGGATCTAGGTTAATAGGTTAGTCCCAAAAATAATATAAAATAGCATATTAATGCATATGAAACATCCAAAACAGATAATATAATAGCATGGAATAAAAAAAATTATAGATACATTGGAGACGTATCAGAAGGCATCTACCTTATCTTGATGGAAAACAAAGTACGACAGTAGCATTTCTAAAATGGTGGCATTGATTCATTTTAATAGAGACATTCTCCTAAAATGAGATTCGTTAAAAATTTAATTTTCTTTTAACAGTTGCATTGCTTCAGTTTTCCAGCGGCATTCTTAAATTAGCAACAGCAAAATAGTTGTATGGGACATGGGACATGACAGAACCATGTGTCTCCACACGTATAAATGGGTGATGCAGAGTATGTTGCCAAGCGCTATTGTTTACCGCCCCTAGCTAGGCATAATGCAATAATCTGGTATTGTCATCTTTGGTATGCAATCCATAAGTAGCTCTCATAAAGATTCATATGGAAACTTAATTTCTTTCTCGGAAAGTGTTCCTGACCTTCCTTAACGAAAATTAAAATCTAATGTTTCCTTCTTTCATATCAATAATTGCACTAATCGTTCTAAGGAAAGGTCTACCAAGAATAATAAGACATGTAGGATTACAATCTATATCAAGAAAATGAAATCTACGGGCACATAATTCCTATTTGCACAATAAGAACATCATTAATCCTTCCCATAGGTTTCTTTATTGTGGAATCCATAAGATGCAAATTTAAAGAACAATCATCATTCACGGAAACCTAGCACATCACATAAAGTTTTTGGAATCGTGGAAACGCTAGCACCCAAATCACACAAAGCATGGCACTCATAATCTTTAATTTTAATCTTAATGGTAGGTTCCCACTCATCATAAAGCTTTCTAGGGATAAACTTCCAACTCAAGTTTTTCTTCAAAAGATTTCATCATAGCATCAACAATATGTTTAGTGAAAGCTTTATTTTGATTATAAGCATGAGGAGAATTCAACATGGATTGCAACAAGGAAATATAATCTATCAAAGAACAATTATCAAATTAAAGTCCTTGAAATCCAAAAGAGTGGGTTCATTGCTACTTAAGTTTTGACTCTCCAATCCCACTTTTTCAATTTTTGCATCAAGATCTATAACTCCAAATCATTGGGACGCCTTCTAGCTAAAGTTGACTCATCTCCAGTCCCATCTTTATCAAGATTTATATTAGAAAACAAAGATTCAATAGGAGTCACACCAATCACTTTAAGATCTTCATCATTATTTTCATGAAAGTAGAAGAACACCTTTCATAAACCAATCTCGCTTAGCACGCATCTTAGCGGTTCTTTCTTTACACTCATCAATGAATTCTCATAGCTTTTAGAGACTCATTAATATCAGGCTTGGTGGAAATGATCTAATTTTCAAGAATCAATCTCAAGAGAAATTCTATCATCATGTTCCTAGCCAAATCATCAATCTTAAGCAATTTTTCTTCAACCAAAGCATTGAAATTATTTGGGAACTAATAAATTCTTTAATATTGTTCTCAAGATCAGAGGGCATCTTATTATAATTTCCATAAGAATTGTTGTAGGAATTACCATAATTATTAGAGGAATTACTAGGAAACGGCCTAGGGTTGAAATTACCCTATAACCGTTATTACCAAAATTGTTCCTACCATCAAAATTCCATCCATAGATTCATTATTTTTCTCAATCAAAGTGGACAAAGGAATATCATTAGATCAAGAGGAGCACTCTTACTAGCAAACATTTTCATAAGTTCATCCATCTTTCCATTCAAAACATTAATTTCTTCAATCGCATGCACTTTTTTACTAGTAGAGGATCTTTCGGTGTGCCATTGAGAATAATGGCCATATATTATCTAGGAGTTTAGTAGCTTCTCCTAATGTGATTTCCATAAAAGTACCTCCCACGGCCCAATCTAAAGATTTCTAAAAGCAAATTCAATCTGGCATAATTTTTTGTTGATCATCCATAAACTTAAACCATGAGTAGGGCATTTCTTATCATCAATTTCATCCTGTCCCAAGATTGTGCACGGGGGACAGCTGGAAGCAAATCCAAGATTGTCAAGAAGGCGTTCAAACCAGTGACCAGAAGACAGAAGCCCAAAGGCCGGATCCCCGGCAAGATCCTTGCCAGGATGGCTTGCGAAGACCCGGCAAGGCTTGCACCCAGCAATATTCCACCACCCTGCCACTGCTCTAGCGCAGCAGCCAGCCTGTCATTTGGTTTTTGTCCTCTTGGATGCGTGTCATGGCACTAGTGGTGGGCGAGCTTAAGCGGTGCTGATGGGACGGCCCCTTTTTCCGTCCCCAAGAAAGCAAGGGACACCTAAACGGAGCATTAAATGCGTTTGTCCTAAATCGTCAGTGATAAGCATGTACACACTGTAGCAACTTTACACCTCTTGCGTGTATTGTACGCCACTGTTGGTGACCCCTTGGACATATAAAATGAGGCCCAAGGCGTAGCTACAGGGGAAAGGACTCCCTCTAGCCCATTCTGCATGCATAGCTGCCGCTCGAACATACTGTTCACCGCGAGCGCTCCTGAAGCTTGGGCTTAATCACCCACAATAAACTAAAGCAGGAGTAGGGTATTACACTTCTCAGCGGCCTGAACCTGGGTAAAAATCCCCTTGCGTTGATCGTTAGATCTGCTCTTTGTGCATACCACTCTCCCTGCCGAACCGTAAAAGGGATCCACGCAATCCCATAGGTGTCGTACGCCGACAATGCCCATCATATTAGGACTAAATTTATAACCTAAGAAAGTTACCATGCTGTTTAGAGACTCTCAAAATAATATAAGTGAAGCAAGAGAGTTCAACAATTTCTATAAAATAAAGCCACCACCGTGCTCTAAAAAGATATAAGTGAAGTACTAGAGCAAAATTGCCTAGCTCAAAAGATATAAGTGAAGCACATAGAGTATTCTAATAAATCACGATTCATGTGTGTCCCTCTCAAACGGTGTGTACAGCAAGGATGATTGCGGAAAACTAAAAAGCAAAGACTCGTATCATACAAGACGCTCCAAGCAAAACACATATCATGTGGTGAATAAAAATATAGCCTCAAGTAAATTTACCGATAGACGAAGACGAAAGAGGGGATGCCTTCCGGGGCATCCCAAAGCCTAGGCTCTTGGTTGTCCTTGAATATTACCTTGGGTTGCCTTGGGCATCCCCAAGCTTAGGCTCTAGCCACTCCTTATTCCATAGTCCATCAAATCTTTACCCAAACTTTGAAAACTTCACAACACAAAACTCAACAGAAAACTCATGAGATCCGTTAGTATAAGAAAATAAATCACCACTTTTTGGTACTGTTGTGAACTCATTCTTTATTTATAATGGTGTAATATATACTGTATTCCAACTTCTCCATGGTTCGTACCCCCCGATACTACCCATAGATTCATCAAAATAAGCAAACAACACATAGAAAACAGAATCTGTCAAAAACAGAACAGTCTACGAATATCTGAATTGTTCTAATACTTATTAACTCCCAAAATTCTGAAAAATAAGGAAAACGGAGGCAATTTGTATATCAATCTTATGTAAAAAATTCAGGGTTTTTTCACTCTTCAGTGAATTTAAACAATTCTGTGACAGGACGCAAAAGTTTCTGTTTTTCAACAAGATCAAATCAACTATCACCGTAAGCCATCCCAAAGGTCTTACTTGGCACAAACACTAATTTAAACACCAAAACACAATTTCTAAAGAGGTAATAATGTGTATTTTATTCAAGAACAGAAGCAAAACAAAAAACACAAAAATAAAATTGGGTTGCCTCCCACAGCGCTATTGTTTAACGCCCCACTAGCGAGGCATAATCAATAGATCTATGTATTGTCCATCTTTGGTAGCATCCATAAGTACTCTCATAATAGATTCATATAGAAACTTAATTTTCTTTCTCTGGAAAGTGTTCCATGACCTTCCTTAACTCAAATTAAAATCTAATGTTTCCTTCTTTCATATCAATAATTGCACTAATCAGTTCAAGAAAGGTCTACCAAGAATAATCGACATGTAGATTACAATCTTATCACGAACAATGCAATCTACGGGCACATAATTCCTATTTGCAACAATAAGAACATCATTATCCCTCCCATAGGTTTCTTTTCATGTGGCTCCATAAGATGCATTAAAGAACATCATCAAATTCACGGAAACCTAGCATCACCTAAAGTTTTGGAATCGTGGAAACGCTAGCCCCCAATCACCAAAGCCTGCCCTAAATCTTTTATTTTCTCTTAATGGTAGGCTTTCCCACCATCAAATAAAGCTTTTCTAAGGATAGAAACTTCCACTCAGTTTTTCTTTTCTTCAAATATTTCATCATAGCAGCACAACAATATGTTTAGTGAAAAGCTTTATTTTGATTATAAGCAATGAGGAGAATTCAACATGATTTCAACAAGGAATATAATCTATCAAAGAACAATTATCCATAATTAATTCCTTGAAATCCAAAAGAGTGGGTTCATTGCTACTATAAAGTTTTGACCTCTCCAATCCCACTTTTAATCAATTTTTGCATCAAGATCTATAAAACTAAACTCCAAATCATTGGGACTCCTTCTAGCTAAGTTTGACTCATCTCCAGTCCCATCTTTACAAGATTTATATTAGAAAACAAAGATTCAATAGGAGTTCACCCAATCACTTTAAGATCTTCATCATTATTTTCATGAAAAGTAGAAGAATCAACGCTTTCATAAACCAATCTCGCTACACGCGCATCCTAGCGGTTCTTTCTTAACCTCAATCATAGAAATTCTCATAGCTTTTAGAGACTCATTAATATCAGGTTGGTGTAAATAATCTACTTTTCAGAATCAATCTCAAGAGAAATTCTATCCATGTTCTAGCCAATCACAATCTTAAGCATTTTTCTTCAACCAAGCAATTGAAATATTTTGTGAACTAATAAATTCTTTAATATTGTTCTCGAAGATCAGAGGTGCCTCTTATTATAATTTCCATAAAATTGTTTGGTAGGAATTACCATAATATTTAGAGGAATTACTAGGAAACGGCCTAGGGTTAAATTTACCTCATAACGCGTTATTACCAAATTGTTCCTACCAGCAAATTCACATCCATAAGTCATTATTTTTCTCAATCATTGGACAAAGGAATATCATTAGATCAAGAGGAGCACTCTTACTAGCAAACAATTCATATTCATCCATCGTTTCGCATTCAAAACATTAATTTCTTCATCGCATATGCACTTTTTTTTACTAGTAGAGGATCTTTCTGTGTGCCATTGAGAATAATTTAGCCATAATATTATCTAGGAGTTTATAGCCTTCTCCTAATGTGATTTCCATAAAAGTACCAATCCCACTGCCCAATCTAAAAGATTTCTAAAGCAAATTCCAATCTGGCATAAATTTTTTTGGTAGATAATCCATAACTTAACTTAAACCATGAGTAGGAGACGCAATTTCTATCATCACTTTCATCCTGTCCCAAGATTGTGGCAACATGTTCATGATCAAGTTGCTTAAAATTCCATTTAATATCGTTCCTAAGGGAGATGATCTTTAACGGGAGGAAAATACTTGAAATAAAAGCATCTTTACACTTTTTCCATGATCCATACTGTTTAGGCAAATGATGAAACCAATTTTTAAGCACACGATCTCGTAGTGAGAACTGAAATAGCTTCAATTTTAAAAATCCACCATCTTCTTCTTTTGCATATCAAACAACTCAACGAAAGTATTTAGATGGGATTCCGGCATCTTCACTAGGAAGGCCTGAAATTCTCTTTCATAACCAATTCAACAATGTGGCATTATTTCATAAGATTCCACCTAGGGTGGGAGCAATCGGAGTCTAATAAAAAAACATTATTATTAGTATTGCATCAGTCACACCAACTTTGTATGCTCTTAGTCCCTCGTGACACAGCAAGCAATCTAACACACTAGCAAACACAAATCAAACAAAAAGAGACGAACGGAAAGAAGGCAATAAAAGGCAAAAAAAAACAATGTATTTTTTCTGAACATCATTTTAGAAGGGGGGGAAGGAAAATGAAGGCAAATACGATAATGTATGCAAGAGATTGAGGTTTATGATGGTACTTGTAGTCTTGTGTGACCTCCCGCGACAATGGCGCCAGAATTCTCCTGCTACTTCTTGATCTTGTGTTGGGTTTTTCTTGAAGAGGAAAGGGTGATTGCATCAAAGTAGAGATAAGTATTTCCCTCAATAGAGAACCAAGGTAATCAATCAGGAGGAGGTCAAGCAAGTCCCCAATCTATGCACCTGCACAAAACAATCAAACACTTGCATCCACGCCATAAGGGGTTGTCAATCCTTCACTGTCAATTGCAAAGGTGCGATCTGATAGCGATAGGTACTTAAGATTGCCAAAATGTAAACAAAATAAAAGTAAATAAATTGTCAGCAAAGGTATTTTGGTATTTTTTGTTTAATAGATCTGAAAATATTGATGGAAATAGACCCGGGGCCATTGGTTTCCCTCGAGGCTTCTCTCTATGAAGGCAAATAACGACGGTGGTGACAAATTACTTTTGAGGCAATTGAAGAAAAGCGCAAAGTTTGACGATATCCAAGCAATGATTATGCATATAGGCATCACGTCCCTTGTCAAGTAACCGAATGATTCTTGCATCTACGCTTTACTCCACACATCGACCGCTATCCAACATTCATCTAGAGTTAAGTTCATAAAGAATGGCATAACGCCTTAAGTACGTCCTGATGTACAAGGGATACACTCAGAAATTGATTCACAAAATCCCCATCTTTTTATCCTTGATGGCAACAATACAATACGTGTGCCTCGCTATCCCGACTATGTCACTGGGTGCGGACACCGCAAGATGAACCCAAAACTAAGCACCTCTCCCTTGCAAGAATACCAATCTAGTTGGCCAAACCAAACCGATACTTCAAGAGATACAGATATCAAATCCACATGCATATAAAATTCAAGAAGATTCAAATATATTCATAGATAATCCCGATCATAAATCCATAATTCATCGGTTCTCCGACAAACACAACACCGCAAAAGATATTCAATCGGATGATCTCCACGACTCGAGGAGAACTGTATTGACAATCAAATAGAGATAAGAAGCCATTCGCTACTGCTTGGCCCCGTAGGTCTAATGTAAACTACTCACCCCGCTTCATCGGAGGCGCAATAGGGTTGTATGTAGATGCCCTCCGTGATCGAAATCCCCCTCTGCTATTGCCGGAAAAGGCCCAGAGGGGATCTCAACGGGAACGAAGGTTTGCATCGGTTGCAAAGTAATTTTCTTGGCTTGCTCTAGGGTTTTGGAATTATCTGATTTTATAGACAAAAGTAGATCGGAGGACTCCCGAGGGACCACAGCCAAGGTGCGCCCCCCCTACGGCTGCCCCCCTACGGCTTGCTGCCGTCGTCTCGTGGGTCTTTCCTGACTCGACTCAAGGTCTCGTAGGTGTCTTCTGGTCCAAGAAAAATCCTCGTCTAGTTTTATTCCGTTTGGACTCCGTTTTGATATTCCTTTTCGGCAAACTCAAAAACAAGGAAATAACATAAACTGCACTGGGGATCTAGGTAATAGTTAGTCCGAAAAATAATATAAAAAATAGCATATTAATGCATTGAAACATCCAAACGATAATATAATAGCATGAATAAAAAAATTAATAGATACATTGAGACGTATCAGAGGCATCTACCTTATCCTTGATGGAAAACAAGTACGACGTAACATTTCCTAAAATGTGGCATTGATTCATTTTAAATAGAGCCATTCTCCTAAAATGAGATTCGTTAAAAATTGTTAATTTTCTTTTAACAGTTGCATTGCTTCAGTTTTCGCAGCGGCAGTCTTAAATTAGCAACAGCAAAATAGTGTATGGGACTGGACATACGAACCATGTGTCTCCACACGTATAAATGTTGATGGCAGAGTATGTTGCCAAGCAGCATATCTGTGTTGGTCCCCTATTGTTCTCTTTGAACTTTTTTCCTATGTGACGCCGCAAATCTAGTCCTGTAACAACTCACCGACCCCCCCCCCCCCATTTCTTTCCTTTTTCAACAAAGAGATAGGTTCCTTATAGATGTGTGTACTAGGTTACCCCCATTTTCCCTTTTCGACCAACAGAGCGGCTGGATAGCCAGTCTGTACTACTTTCCCTCCTTCCTTTCCTCATTGAACCACGTCCTATATTCATGCTCCACCCCACCCCCCTTCTTTCCTCTTTGAATCAAGACCTAGATTCTACTACAGAATCGAAAAAGATCCGCATGCAGCTAGAGTAATGGTGGTTCCAAAGAAAGTTTAATTGTTTCAAAATTACATGCTACAACATGCTTAAATAAGCAAACATGTAACAAGTTATTCGACACGAAAACATCACCAAAATTGGAGGTCATATCAAAATGATTAAACATTGGCACAATTATTTTCAAACTTATTAGATCCAAACCGGATTTATTCCCTGATTCACATGGCTCTTTCACATCAACAGCTAATTCAAAGGGTGCACTCAAAACTTTTGTTATTGCGTTCGTTTGATCACATGGCGAAGTCAAATTATGAACATAGTGCTCTAAAATAGGAGGTGTGATCAAAGTAGTGGGTAGCTCATCACTTGGTGCATTTAAATTGACAAGGCATTCATCATACTCATGTGGAGGTGGAAGATTAATACCTTCATCCTTACCTCTTATGGTCAACTCAGATGATACAGGCACTCTCGGTGGTGATGTGTCACATGGTGGAGGTGATGTCGGTGGAGGTGGCGTAGTCCGCACAACAACGGATGTGGTTGTCATAGTATGCCTAGTAGTTGAAGGAACAACCGTATCAACTCTTGGAATGTGCACCTTGAGCTTGTTCTCCTTGTGGGCAACACGTCGTTTTATTTCCTGTTCAGATTTGCAAGCAAGACGAAACAAACAGTCCATAGGATAACACTCTTCATGAATTAGTATCTCCTGAATATCACGGTTTAATCCTCCCTAAAATCTATCCATAAAATCATCTTCAGTTTCCTCTAAAAAGGAGTGCAACAAGGTAGTTTGTAAATCATCATAATATTTTGGTACAGTGTCACTACCTTGTTTTAATGTGTCTTTTTGTATCATTGCCACGAGTATAATAAACATCAACGAATCTATCTCTCATGACAAGTTTTAAATCATCCCAAGTAGAGCTCGCGCACGTCAATTAAATTACCAAGTACTTTTGTTTCTTGATAAGATTCAAATGTTCAATGAGAATAATGATGCTTCCTACATTGGATCCATTTGTCCCTTGCTTGCAAATGAAGGTCCTAGGATTGGACAAGAAAGGATGGACATTGGAGCAAGATCAAGCATGGAGATGATGGCAGCGCAAGGTAACAAATGGAGTTACAAGCTGATGATTCAGCATTTCAGAACTTTGAAGCCACCTATGAGTGCAATGAATTTCGTCCAGAGGCTATTATAGGTTTGTTGTCACCTTATTCTGGGCCAGGCCCATGTAATTTTGAAATACAGAAGTCCTAGGCTGTTTTTAAGAGGCTGTAATGTGTGGGGAAACAAGAGTTAGGGTTGGTGTTCGGACCCCTCTCCAAGGGCAGAACTTCCCTCCACCCTCTTCCTCCTATATACAGCCCTTAGGGCGGCCGTTTAGACTTTGGGTTTTGTTTTTAGATTACAAGTTCGCCCTAGCGCAACTTCGCGTACTTCATTTGTGTTCAACCGACCAGACCAAGAACGTCACAGAACCCGCATTTCAGCAAAAAATCTCTTTTCCTCTTATAGTCGCAATATCTAGATTGCAATCTCAGTTCTTCTGTTTGTTCTTCATTCGCGTCGCAGTCAAATAGACCCTCATGGTCGGTTGATCGTGCTCCGTCGTGGTCAATAACCCCTCAGAAGTTGGTTTTTTCGCGATTGCTAAGCGCGATGTCCTTTTGCACGTTTGGTAGTCGGATCGTCAATTCCACTCCACAGAAAACGATAGCTATCTCATCGAAACATCGGGAACACCTCGCCTCTCATCAACCGAACATCGACGCGGCCTTTCTGACCAGGAGCCGACGCCCCCGCCGTCACCATCCCTCGCCGTTTCATTTTGTTCACCATAGAGCAGGTGCGGCCGCAGTTCTTTCGACGCCCTAATGCGAAAGAGCTACTAGCCCGCGGACATCAGGCATTCCGACAAGCGTAGGAGTCCAGTTGATGCAACCCTCCGGTTCCCCCTTCCTCTCAATGAGCACCAGCTCGCGGAGGTACGAATCGCCGGTGAACAAGCGAACGATAATGTCGTCTCTCGGGACTGTGGCCGATATCCTGGCTTCTTGAATGAGCAGCGGTCGCTGTAGCAGGCCATCCCGTAAGGCCCCCGCTAGGCCCTCTCCTCCGTCATCCTTCGAGTTGTTTCGCTCGCGTGGCAACCGCCGTCTTGAGTTTCAACATGGTCATAACATGAGGAATCAGGAATTGCTTTACTTGGAAGGATGATAAGTAGGGACCCCACTAGGGCCATAGAGGTACGTACGCAAGTGCCTCCTTCTATATCACTATAAAAAAATTGCTTCCTCCTCGTTTCCTGACATCACGGTCCCACACCATTGTCAACCTCTATCGTCCATAAAAGAGAGAATTGCCACGCACGGCCGACAAGCTAGGGCCGAGCAGCTCAGCGTAATTTGTTTTTTGGAGGTGTGACAGAAGTTTTTCTTGAGCAATGTTTTTGTTGTTGTCCGAGGATTAGGGTATCAACGGGGGGTTGTGGCTCGCTAACCCACGGCTATTATATTTTATGGTCGACCAAATTCCCGCCTAATGATTATTTTTCAAGGTGAAAATGGCTAAGAGCCGAGCATACTTTTTTTGCGGAATACCCACCCCCAGTCAACTTGTATTCTCCGTCAAGCTGGGCTGCAAATCTTCCAAGGAGGGATGCATTAGACTGTGCCAAGAAAATGGCTTGAAGGAAATAATACGATGGGCTGTAAATATAAAACATGCACTGACATGTAATTAATTTCACAATTATATTTTTTGGATTTTAACCTTTTTAATTCATTGCTTGCTGCGGCATCCAAAATTCGTGGATTTTTACCTAATAACAAATTTATTTTGAAATTTATTTAATTGATCGAAATTTCGGATAAAAATATTTTGTATCCAATCAAAATTTGGAACTATTGTTGAATTTTTTTTGGCGGTTTTGGTTGAATTATTAGCCGTAGTCACCTGGCCTAGAAAACGGGCTGTACTTTTAACAACACAGTAAATGGGCTTGTAGTAATTCCATTAGAATTCAAAATGGGTTGTACATTTATAAGAATCCCAAAATGGGGCCCTTATGTTCTCTACCACAGATGTGATGCTCACTTGTTGGCCTACTAAGTTGATGTGTACTCAAGGCTTTGTAAACTTATAGTCAAACCACGATTCTAGCAGCAGTGGCCGTTGGATGTCCATCCAACGGCTGTGGTGCTTCTTCAATCTCGCTATTCTTGCGTCAGCCGCCCAAACCACCGCTAGCGGTACCGCCTACTACCGCCTCCCGTGGCCGGCTCTGCTGCCGCACAGGCCTCACCAACCCATCCTACTCCCATCACCGTCCAGGACATTCCTCTTCTCACCAACACCTCCTGTTATTCTCCGGCGGTGGCAGCCTCACACCGCAGCCGAACTAGTGAACCCTCATACCCCCTCCGCGTGGGCATCCACTGCCATGTCTTTCCAGGTTTGGGGTCTTCCTAGGCCTTGCCATCGTCCACTGCATTGGCTCTCTCGGCGCGGCATGGTCAATTTTGTCAACAAACGATAGCCATCGGAAGAGGCATGTACGTGGAGTGGCTGACAGTAGGGACCCACATGGCCCATGGCCGCACATAAGCAAGTGCCTCCTTATTATGCGAAAAGAAATGATTTCTCCCCCCTGGCAGGTTTGACCCACCAGCTACATCTTGGCATGCAAGGAAGTGCTTCCTTTATTACGCGGAAAAAAAGTTACCTCAACCTGACAGCTGGGACCCACCAGCTTTATAATGATCTATTTCGCGAAAATATAGATTGTACCAAAGATGCTAAATTGTTTACTTTTTATTCTAACTCGAAAAAGAATAAATTAAAAAACCGGAAAACATCTGCGCACGCAAGGAAGGGCCACCTTATTATGAGCAAAAAAAATGATTCCCCCTGCTAGCTGGGACCCACAGATTTGGAGGCTAACTTGTGGGCCTACTAAGTTGACGCATATGCCGGGATTTGTCAACTTAGTCAAAACAATTCTAGCTGCAGAGACCGTTCGATGTTAATCCAACGGCCGTGCTGCATCTTCAACCTATGGTCTTCTTGCTCTAGCCGCCCAAACCAGCGCCCGCCGTACCGCCTGCTCCAGCCTACCATGGCCGGCTGTGCTGTCGCGCAGGCCTCACCGCCCGACCATACTACCACTGGCCAGGCCTTCCCTCTACTCACCCACACCCCCCATTATTCTCTGGCGACGGCAGCCTTACTCCATAGACGGACCAGTGAGCCCTCGTACTCCCCTCCACGTGGGCATCCACCTGCTTTGTCTTCTCTGGCTCCGCGTCGTTCCCTTCCTAGGCCTCGCCGCCATCCACCACCTTGATGCCCTTGGCACGGCATGGTCAACAAGGTCAACGAACGACAGCCATTGGAAGAGGACTTTAGGCGGTGAGGCTGACAACTGGACCCACCAGCTACATCTTCGAACACAAGGAAGTGCCTCTTTATTACTCGCAAAATAAAAATGATTCCTCCCCCTGACAGCTGGGACCCACCAGCTATATCTTCGCACGAAAGGAAGTGCATCCTTATCATCCCTGACAACTGGGACCCACCCGGCCAAAGCATACGTAGCGTTGTCTGTCTGGTCGCGAACGTGTACCTACATACAGGTCGATCGGTCTCTCTACAACAATGAACCATGGCTGAGCAAGCAGCGGCACGTGTAGTAGTAGAACCCCTGACGTAGCAGTTCAGGCTGTCCCTTCTAACCCGTGTACATGTACATACAGCCACAGGGCAAAAAATATGGTCACATACGTACATACAGGCGGGGGTCTTGTAACACCCCCGGTGATTAGCAACAGTAATCACTTTTGATAATGACATGTTAGCATGATCGACAGTGCATAATCATCATTAGCATCACATTGCATTTCAACCCCTAAGTCAAATTCAAATTTAAATGAAAGTGGAATATGAAAGTTGTCCAACATAGGAGCTAAAATGTCAGATATATAGCAAATATTCCAGAGGCTATTCTAAAATTGAAACCAACATCATTGGAATTGGATAAGTGACTCGAACAGCCTCAAACAGTGGATAAAGATAATATTTAATAACCATTTATTAAATCTGAAATAAATATGGAATTATGTTTTGTCCAAACTAATTTTAGGTGTTAGGGAATAATGCACTGGTATTTATGAAATAGGTCACTCTTTTTACAAAAACCATTTGGGGCCTAAACATTTAACAGTGGAGAAAAGAGAATAAAGAAAAAGGAAAAAGAAACAGAAAAGGAAAAAAGAGCAACGCTTAAATTACTGTTTAATTAAACACTAACTACTAATTAAATTAACCTAATCAGGATTAATTAACTAATTTAATTAATTATTTTAATTATTATTTTTATTTTCATTATTTTTCCTAAAACGTTCTGGGCCGTGGGCCCCATTCGTCAGCTTCACAGGGGGTTTGGGCCCCACTGGGCAGTGGCCCAGGGGGGGGGGGTCACAGGCGTGCGGGCGCCGGCGCCCCGTCGGGCGAACCCGGGGCACGGCGAGCGGCCCAGGCGGGCGCGGTGAGCGTTGGCAGTGCGAGCGGGCGCTGGCGCGTCCGGGGCCGGAGCGCGTCGGAGCATGAGTAGCATCGGCACGGGGTGGCCGAGCGCAGCTGAGGGCGCGCGCACAGCGGGCACGGCGGGCGAACCGGGGCAGATCCGCGAGCAGTAGCGAGGCAGGGTCACGCGGCGCGTGTGGCGAGGCCTGCGCGAGGCTGCGGTGCGGCTGCGGGCGCGTGCGCGAGCAGGCGGCGCGGGCGGAGCGGCGGCACGGGGGCGCGGTGCGCGCGGCGAGGTGCGGGAGCAGAGAGGGGGAGGCCTGGGGCCTCACCGTGCTCGTGGGACGGGGCAGCGGGGTGCGGGGCGGTCGACGGGGCGACGCGACGGAGACAGGTGCAGGCCGGCGGGAGGCGCGGGCTCCGTCGGCGGCGAGGTCGTCGCGGCGTCGGGCGCCGGGATCGGGGTTTTCCCCGATCCAGATCCAGTCGAGGGGGGGGCGCCCGAGCGATAGGCGGCTGGTCGGGGAAAGGAAGGACAGGGCGACGTCGGCGTGGCGGCGGCGTCGGCGCGGCCTCGGCGCGGGAGCGGGTGGCGTCGGCGAGCGGGCGTCGGCCCGATCCAGTTTCTGGATCGGGGGGGGGGGGGCGAACGAGTGAGGAGGGGGTGTCGTTGAGGCTAGGGTTTTGGCCGGGGCCTTATAGGCCAGGGCGACGCAGTGGGCCGGCCGGCTGGGGCTTCGCCGTTGGCCCTGTGGTGGGG
>JAAAXO010000209.1:0-15464 GCA_011799875.1 Thinopyrum elongatum | reverse complement strand
AGGAAGATCCTTGGGATTCATCAAGAACCTCATCTCCTTTCATTTAGGGATTGGGCAATGAACTGCCATGATCTGTTTCCCTTTGAGTGTTCTGGTACCTTGTGAGATCTCAGTGGTTTGTGGTCTAGTGGGACGTGTGTGTGATGGACTTGTTCTTGAGTGTTCCTCTGTGATTCCCCTCGTCTTCGTGTTCGTCGTGGACCCCCCCCCCCTTCAGCATGAAATATATCCACTAGGGTTCTCACCCTACAACATCTTGGTATTTAGAGACCACGTGGATCATGAATTGGAGTCTTCCCCACCGTTTTTTCTAGCTTAACTTTGCGTGTTCTTTGCCCAATTCCGAAAATTCCCCACAAAAGAACACCTAGAGAAATTGCGAAATTTCCGGCCACCACGTGCCAAGGGTCCCAGGACCGAGTGCACACAGCCCCAGTGAGTCCCTGGAGAACACGTGTCCAAGGCTTGTACATGTGAATGGGCCCCAAGCCATGGGGCCTTGGACCCCATGCGCACGACACCCTTAGACCAGCACACAATGCTTTTCACGTTTTGGCCATATCTTCCGAGTCCCGAACTAGATTTGGGTGTTCTTTGTGTAGTTGGAAAGCTAGGACATGCCGAGCTGACATTCTTGGTTTACCACCATGAGTCCATCACATTTGTGCACTTTTGCATCTTTGCCATGGCACCTCCGCCATAAATTCCGCACACCACATACAAAGCTGTAAACTAACCCATTTGTTCTTATTGCATTGTGATTGTTGAGTTGTGATTGTGAGTCTCCTATGTGGTCGCACTAGGGAGGTTACATCTTCATCACCAACGCGACAGTGGATCGTCCATGACTACATCCCACTCCGAGCTTTTCGCATCAACGACGAATCCTACTGAGAACCATCTTCAACCGGAAGCAAGGCGTTCCCCGGACTCGTGAAAGGTAAGTGCTGACGAACAGGTATCACTTCCGTCATTAAACTTTCCTTCCTTGCCATTACATCTGATATCCCACCATCGTTGCATGCTCGGACATTGGAGATAGCTATCCGACGATTGTCGGGCTTCGCAAAAACTTGTTTGCACCATAGTGATACGATAAAAAATCATATTGTGCATCACTGGATATAACATATAGGCAAATTATTGCTTTCCATGCATATCTTGCATACATCTGCAGTTTGTGGTGAGCTCAATAAGCATAGTGGAATGGAAGAGAAGAGCAAAAAAGAAGAAGCTTTAAACAATAAAAAGAAAGATCATTTAAGCTTATAAGCAAAGGTTGAGCATGAAAAGAGATACGGGCATGAGGATACAGGAATGGGAAGCATGTTACGCATTGCATATATAGGTTGGGACAAGTGGTGAAATCGGCCCAAGTGTGCAATCAAGCTAGTTCTCTCTAGTATTTTGTGCAACACGAGCATTAATATTCAGTTAGGACAATTTGGTATTGACTCATCCCGAGATTACACAAGCCCCATTCATCCCATCGTGTGTGTGTGTTCTTTATGCCCCTCCTATATATTGGGATCCACTGCTTTGCATTGAGTCCGGGGATTATTTCAATATTTACAATATCTTGGGACTTTCAATTGCAATGAATTGGTGCCACTTGTCCTAACCAAAGCCACTCGATCGCCTACTTGTATAGGTGTGAGTGAAACAAGTCTGGTACCAATTCACCATTCTTTCATTAAATTGAGTGACACAGGATTACATCCTCAAACTTTGGGAAAAGGTTGCTGGTAGTGTATTTCATTCCTACTCACCTTGTCGAGTCTGTGATGGATAGGCAAAGCACATAATCTCCGGTCTACAACCACAACCACGAGTTCGAACTATGAAGAACTTCACGACGCCAAGATGGACAAGCAAAGGGAGGAGCTCAAGGTCTCATCAATAACCGATGGTCGTTACTCATTTCGAGAAGACGCTCAAGTGCAACAAAGGACTCCCGAGCTACCATCTCCGGGCACAAGTACACACAAGCATCGACCGACAAGACAACGAAGCTCAAGGCCATCAAGGCGTACCAAAAATATGGAAGAAGAGAAGCCTTCTGAAAGCATGTTGCTTCTCTGTCAACCCGTTGCACACGGGCCCCGACCCCCGTGGCACACGGCCTCCTGCAACCCTGTGCGCCCGGGCTCTATAGAAACGCGACATTGACCCCAGTGCAGCTCTTCAACAACATCGATTGCATCTTCGCAAGAGACTTTAAGGATCTTGCCTTCAGACGTAGAAGCTTCGCCTACTCACTGAGCTCAAGTCCACTACTTCGACGAGCTACTTTGATTTGACGGTGGCGTGATATTCCAGTTCTTTGGGACTCATGACACAGAAGAATACCGCAAGTGGGAGCGCAAGATGACGGACGACCTCAAACAACAGAATTCCCCTCGAGATCAAGGAATAGGTGCCACAAGACCTTCCACGACTATGCATAGACAAGGTTGATAGGACATCAATACCATTGTTACACCACAGCCCCTGCTTCTATACATACTGGACCAATACTAGAGCTCGCGCACGCCAATTTAAAATATCAGTACTTTTGTTCTTGGTAATGATTCAAAGTTCATGAGAATTATGCTGCCTAAATTGGATACATTGTTGCTTACAATGAAGGGCCTAGTTGGACAAGAAAGAGGAAACTTGGAGCAAGTCAAGCATGGAGATGATGGATGCAAGGGGAAACAAGAAGGAGTTACAAGTGATGATTTCAGGACTTTGAAGCCACCATAATGAGCAGGAGTGACGATACGATGTCAAATTTCGTCCAGAGGCTATTATAGGTGTGCTTCACCTTATTTTGGGCCAGGCCCATGTAATTTGAAATACGAGTATAGTGTGTTTTAGAGTCGTTATGTGTGGGGAAAACAAGAGATAGGGTTGGTTTCGGACCCCTCTTCAAGGGCCACGAAATTCCCCCTCTTCCTCCATATATACAGCCCTTAGGGCCGTTTAGACTTTGGGTTGGTTTTTTAGATTAAAGTTCGCCATAGCTGCAACTTCGCGTACTTCTTTGTGTTCAACGACCAGACCAAGACGTCACAGAACCCCACTTCTCAATAAATCTTTCTCTTATATTCGCAATATCCAGATTGCAATCTAGTTTCTTGCTGTTCTGTTTGCTTGCAGGATAGACCTCAGTGGTCAGGTTGATTGGCTCCGGCGTGGCAATAAACCTCGGAGTTGGTTTAGCGATGCTAAGGCGCGACTCCTCGCACGTTCGTAGTCGGATCGTCAAAGTCTACTCCACCAAAAACGATAGCTATCATCATCGAAAGATCGGGACACCCCGCCCTATTCACGTGTATTAGATCCAGTTGCTCGTGAGATTTCAGTTTTTCAGTAGTTTAGATCGCAATCGGTCTTTTATCAGTTACCGTCCACCAGGAAAAAGCCAAAAAAATTTTAGCGGTTAGTTCATCATATCTCGAACCCAATCTGAGCCTTGCATAATGCTTTAGAGTTTTTGTCTTTGTTGGAATTTGCGGTGCATCGTTGGTCGAGTTGCAGGTCTTGAGAGTCATAAGTTGCTTAGGTTTCGAGTTCTGTTCACAGGTTGTCCACGTCGCCGCACGCACCACTCATCACAAGCCATAACCTCTACCACTATCGCTCCATCAGTCCTATATCACGCATTCTGTGCTACTTCGCAGTCATATGACATCCGATCAGAAGTCACCATCACGCCAACAGAGTCCGAGTCCAATCCACCACAAATCGGCCCACCATATGACTCACCGAATCATATTACCTCACCAGGGCGTGGGGCCGAGTTCCACCGATTCATCTCTCGCCACCAGTCTAGTCGAGTCCAGATTTTTCCTTTATTTTGAGTTCAGATCACGCGATATACGAGTCATGAATAAGTACGATTCCCCACTTCTTCGCGCTGAACCCGAAATAGTAAAAAACTAAGTCTGAAAACAATGCAGAGTTACCATGAGTTTTCAAAAAAAATGCAGAAAAAAAGAGAAAAAAAAGTGCAAAAAAAGAAAAAAAATTCAGAGTGTGTGCTCCTCCTTGATTTACGTCGCGACGCCGCCGTGATTTTTGTAGTGTTCTAGCTGCGTCTCTAGCACGGTCTAGCCTAGGACCAGCACATATCGTCGTTGAGAAGTTTATTCAAACATTGGCATCTTGAATGATTGTATTGCTGACATTTGCTACCATATCATAAGCTTCCAAGCTCCACATTACATCTTACATTGGTGCGTTGACACCACCTGGCAATGCGCCTCTATCCAGCTTAGAGTTTTGACTAACAACGGTTGCGATCACCCACCTGGCTGTTGGGTAAGAACTGGTAAGATTGGATTGCGTGAGGCAGTTTGGTGACACCACATACACCCCACCTTACTAGTAGTCTGTAGGATAGATTCTTGTTGGGTTTCTATGACTGCTAACCATGGCAGGATCACAAGAGCCGACGATGGCTGGTGAGAACATGACGAAACAAGGATATGATAAAGATTTCAGGCAAATTGATGAGTGGCGACAGGTGGAGATGTGCTAAACAGATTTTGAAGAGGCCATGGAGAAGATGATGGCATTGGAGAGGCGTCGAAGACAGAAGCCGGATAACAAGTTAATGAATTGCTCGCTACGCGTCTTCCCCAAACACCACCGGCTGCATTGCACTGTCCACTTACTGCAACGACAAAAAACAACACCACACCTTCCACAATCAGTGGTCGACGAGCGAAGCGGTTCTCTTGAGCGATGGTCCAAAACGGTCGGTGCGTCTTGTAACCTACTGTTGATTGTATTTGGATCTGCTCCTGCGGCTATGGCCGAGGAGGAGGGATACCGGGCATTACGAGGATGAGTGATCAAAATCAACTATCGTGCAAACCACCAGCACCACGCCAGTGTCAACATCATGCAATAATGCAACGGGTAGGTCTTTGCACCCAACCACTGAGGTACGAGATCAGACCATTTCCTAAACTATAAAATTGAAATATTACACCATTGAGTGGTAGATAGTTCTGCTAAATTTCTTGGGAGTTAGAAACTGATAACACCGTTTTTACTGTTTAATTATCTAGAGAGACGTAGGTCCTTGCTGCTAGTTGTGCTTCACTGTTTTGCGTTGTTGGTGGTCTGAACAGTTAGATTATATCTATTCAGCTATGTGGCTGGCTTTTGAAAAACTTTGCTATGCGTAACTCGTGGGTTTGCCACCATTATTATCAACGTGAATACTTTCAAAAAATTGCTAGCGGTTAAGACAGGCAAAAAATTCGTAGAAGAAGTATATTCAGGGAATTCTGCATAAGAGTTGGGGGAGAACTGAGAAGGCTTACTGATTTGCGCTGCTAAGTTTTGCTTTGTAGTGGGTGATTAAATAAGAGATTCAAACATCTAGCGTATAAGGAGTTATACAATATCACCGTTATTCAATCTTGCTTGCTTTAAAGATGAAATGACGTGACAGGATTCGACAGGCAATGGCGCAACTAATTTTCTGCAGGTCATCTTCATCATGGACCACCCAGGTCGTGCTCGCGATCTCCCCCACGTCCTACTGCAGCATCCACTCGACTTTCAGACCCGCCATTACCATACGAGATACAAAGAAAACTAGGGCAATCCACCACTCACCATTGGCCCAGAGAACCCTTCCTGGGCCTGCCCAGAGTCTTCTTCATCTATGGCTAATCAAGCAGGGCAACACAGGATATTATGTGTCTTGCGTTGTAAGGGTATAGAGGTTCATTAGCGAGAGATGCCAATCTCGGAGTTTGATTGCTACATGAGGGATGGTGGTATGAGCCGCTAGTGAGTATGTTGAGGAGACTTTGGCTCTTATTACAAGAAGACCAGGTGGAATGATTCTGATCATGAAGAGCAATACTGGCTCCTGAAGCACTGAAGGGATTGAAATGTTTAGGTTGCTCAAGTGTTGTGAGTGGTAGGGGTACCACAAGCTGCCAGCAAAATCAGAGGCATAATTTGTTCCTACAAAGGGAAGTGTGAAGGACAAGTTCTGTTCGCTAATAGTGGAGGGAGTGTGCAAACAATTGGGCTAGCATGGAGATGGTGGACAAGCTATCTCTCCCACAAGACACATCCAATCCTTACGAATCCAATGTGTTCAACAACAGCGGCAAGGTTAAGGAACAACGTACTGTTCGGTGGCATTAGTATCTCTACATATGCATGATTATGTGATTGTGATGTGGGTACCACATGCAAGCATGTTCTTAATACTTGGAGAACATGGAATTTGCAGTAAAAATCTGATGACACATGGTATGAAACAATCAGATGACTCGTTCATAAGGAAAGAACAATTACTTGTCCTAGGACCTCCTGATTCTATTTCAAATGATATATAATAGAGCTAGGTAAAGCAAATAGCAGAGAAACATAATCAGAGTGAAATCAAGAGTTGTGGTCACAAGAACTTGAGCAACAAAGACAGCCACTAAATAAAACCACTAGTAGGTGCTTCTGAAATATTAAATTGAAAAGTGCAGGTGCTTAATTCCACCAATCCTGATATTGATGAGCTAGATTTCACGCAAATTGTTTGCTATGCTTGTGTGCCAAAACAGTTAGGTATATTTCAATAGAGGAAGTGCCCTCCTCTTTGCCTCTGTGGTGTCACTAACATTTTTTTGCAGGAGTTCGCTGACGTATTCCACAAGACGTGCCACGGGATACCACCTATTCGGCGGGGATTGATGCATCAGAGGACTAAAGTCACGGTGCCTCAGTTCCAAACCGTGGCGACCAGTACCGATACCAATCTAGAGGAGACGAAGGCATTTAGGCGTTCAAAAAGCTACAGGAGCTGCTCGACAAAAGGTATATACGCCGAATCTCTTAGTCCTTGTGCTGGTCCTATTATACTGTGTCAAAAAGGATGTATGCGCGTGTATTGTGTGTCGATTGTAGAGGCATCTAATCAACCGTAATAATATATGGTATCATCCTATCTCCATAGGCTCAGATGATATGGCTTGATGAATTGAAAGTGTGTTACAATGATTCCCAAAGTTGATTTGCGTTAGGGAATCCATCAAATTACGTATGAAATTGGGAGGAGAATGGAAACCCCAAGCATTTAAACTAAGTGTCGGTTTGTATGAGTGGTTAGTCATGCCTTTTGGGGTTTAAATAATGACCTTAGTACTTCATGAGATTAATGAACGAGTGTACGTGTTTCATGGATGATTTGTGGTAGTTTACTTGAGATCTATAGTGATTTATAGCAGCGATCTTGGAGGAAACATCTGGAACATTAGTGCTTTTTTATGCACAGTGATCGCACGTGTTGGTAAACCTTGGAGAAGTGCACCTTTGCACCGACCAGAGTATCTTTATTGGGCTATGTTGGTACTCCAGCAGGTGCATGAATTGATAAAGCCACGCTTGACAGCTGATGAGAGTTGCCACGCCCAAACTGGTCCCACAAAGTGAGGAGGTTTTCTGTGAATGGTCGTGGTTTTCTTAGGTTTTGTGAGAGATTTCAGACATTGCTGCCCCTCTAATGAGTACAAAGAAGGAGTGCCTTTTGTTTGGGGTAGCCACAGAAGAAGCCTCCGGTATGAAAGATAAGTGACCATGTCCTTACTCACACTTCTGACTTTTAATTAAGCCCCTTTAGAGCCTTGATGTGATGTAGTGGAATGGGATAGGAGGTGTTTATAAAGATGGCAAAACCGTGGCTACTTTTCGGAAAAAAATGAGTGGCATAGTCTGAACTATTCTACGTATGCTAAAGAATTATTATGCTTGGTCGACCTGAAACATGGAAACATATCTATGGCCCAAAGAATTTGATACATTCTGATCATGAATTTTGAAACACATTTAAAAGTAAGCAAAACTGAACCGTAGACATGCTACATGGGTGAATTTATGAGCCTTCCTTATGTCATGAAACACAAGAGGTAAGTTAAAGAAAATGTTATTGTGATGCATTGTCTCGTGTATACTATGCTTCACAACTTGACTTTAAAACTATTTGGTTGGAGACCATCAAAGACAATATGTGCTGATGCTGAATGTAAAGATGATTGCAGAATGTAAGGAGGGAGGAGAAACATGGAACAAGTTCGTCGTATAAAAGATGGATTGTGTTTCGTGCAAAAACAAGTATGATTCCAGCTAGCTCAGTTCGTCTTTTTGTTGTTGAAGGAGGGCAAGGAGGAGGATTAATGGGACACTTTGGAGTAAAGAAGACGGAGGATGTACTTTGCTACACATTCTTTTGGCCAAAAGATGAGACGGGATGTTGAGCGTTTGTTGCCGCTGCACTACATGTCAAAAGCTAAGTCCACGACTCGATCCTCATGTTATATATGCCTTTGCCCTGACTAGTGTTCCAGCTGAGGATGGATATATATGGATTTGTTTGGGTTTACCATCGAACCAAAGAAGAAGGGTAGGGGGGATAGGATTTTGTTGTCGGGGGGATAGGTTCTGGAAAATGGCTACCACTTATACCATGTCATAAAAGCGATGCTGAATGCTGTAATGTTGTGATTTGTTCTTTTGTGAAATTATACGCTGCATGGTGCGCCCAAATACTATTGTTTCAGCTCGTGATTTACTAAATTCTTAGCACTTTGGATGTTTATGGGCAAGTTGGGGAGCTAAACTGCTTTTAGTACTACATGTCACCCCAAACTGATGGACACACGAAGTAGTCAAATAGAACATTGTTACTATGCTAGGGCTGTTTGAAAGAAAAAAGAAAGGGAAGAAAGCTTGCTCATATGTGAATTTGCTTATAACGTTCATTGATTCTACTACTAAGATTGGTCTTTTGAAATTTGTGTATGGTTTCCTTCCTCGTGCATCCAATTGATTTGTTCCTCTTCCACTTTCGGAGAAGTTAATTTTGATGCATAAAACAAACGTGCTGCATGATCTTAAAAATGCATGAGTTAATAGGGAGAACATTGAGCTATGAATGATAAATATAAAATTGCTGAGATAGGGTTTAGAAAACATGTTTGTTTGCACCTGGAGATCTGTTTGGTACATTTTGCGTAAGGATAGATTTCCTGATTGCGCAAAATCAAGCTTAATGCCACGTGGCTGATGGTCTTAAGGTGTAGAGAAAATAAATTGATAATGCCATATAAAATGAGCTGCCTGCAGATTTTGGGGTCGTCCCACTTTTAAACTTACCCAATTCCACCATTCTTTCATTCACCATTGAGTGACACAGGAACATCTCAACTTGGAAAAGGTTTTAGCTTGGTTTATTGTTGTTTTTTTTTTTTTTTTTTTTTATAGAATTTCCTACTCACCTTTGATCGGAGTTCCCCTTTTGTGATGGATAGGGCAAAGCCACATAATCTCCGGTTAAACCACAAACCACGAGTTCGATACTATGAAGAGAATTCAGACTGACGCAAGGGACAAGCACATGGAGGAGCTCAAGGTTTTCTGCTTTCTTTTTTCTTTCTCATTCTGTTCTGTCGATCAATAACCGCAAGTGGTCTTCTCATCTTTGAGAAGGACGCTCAAGTGCAAAGACTACCGAGCTACATCTCCGGCAGTCCACACAAGCTCGTAACACCGACAAGACAACGAAGCTCAAGTGCCCATCAAGGAGGCGTACCAAAATAATGGAAGAGAAATCCTTCTGAAAAGGGCATGGTATTTGCTTCTCTGTAACCCCGTGCAACACGGGCTCCGACCACCGGCACACGGCATCCTGCCCCCATGGGCGCGCACGGGCTCTATAGAAAAACCACGACATTGCCCCCAAGGTTGCAGCTTTCTTCAACAACATTGGCATCTTCGCCAAGTGACTTCAAGGCATTCGCGTTAAGACGCTACGAAATTCTTCGCCTACTCCATGAGCTCAAAGTCCATACTTCGACGAGCTACTTTGACTTTGACGGGTGGCGATGATATTCCATTCTTGGGACTCATGAACACGCCAAGAATACAGCAATGCGAGAGCATAATGGACACACCTCAAAACTCACCAAATCCCCTACCGAAGATCAAGGCTGAAGTGGTGGCACAAGGACCTTCAGGACTATGACAGCGACTGGTTGATGAGGGACATCCCAATTTACACATTGTTACACCCACAGCCCCTGCTTTCTATAAATATGGACCAATACTAGAGCTCACGCACGCCATTATAAATATCAGGTACTGTCGTTTCTGGTAATGATTCTAAAGTTCCATGAGAAATGAGGCCTAAAAAATTAAAAACCATAACAAACACAAAAAAAAAAAAAAGAAAAAAAAAACAAAAAAAAAACAACAAAACAAAAAAAAAAAAACAACACAATGGAGGCCTTGAACTCCAATGGAGGCCTTGAACTCCAATGGAGTCTTCTCTTTCTCAAGAGGAATCCCACAAGGGGAGATACATGAGCTAAGCTCTAATGTCTAGATCTATTCTTAGCTAAGTCTAAGTGGAGGAGGAGGTGGAGTATATATAGGTCCAAAGGATGAAAGGGTAAGGAGGGGCGCAATGGGGATACATGGGCAAAGCCCAACAACAACACACAGGGAGCCCCGTGTGCACGATGTAAGTGGAGCCCGTGCGCACGGGGTCTCCGGCGACCTGACGCAGTAGCCCGTGCGCACGGGGTCTGTGAGGTCCGTGGACACGGGGGTCCCGTGGGCACGGTACACGCTCGGGCGCACGGGGTCTTCATGACCGTGCAGCCTGGGAGGCCCGTGGGCACGGGGTTGGGGAGGCCCGTGCGCACGGGGTCACGTGGGAGCTTCTGCCTTCTTCTTGGTCAGTTCCTTCTCCGCTTCCAGGCTTCCCTCCTAGATGGTGTAGTTGTACTCTTCCTCATGAACTCATCCTCGCTATGTGTGAAGCTCCGACAATACCTATGAATGCACATAGAAGGAATGTCAAGTAGTATACCATCCTCGAAGGGGTCAAGTGAACACGTGTAAAGGAGATGATTCACCTTTATGTATGTGAAGTAGATGTGGCACGTGTCACTTGCCAAATGGACTCTTGACATGGTGATGTCCGTAGGATGCTTCGCATCAGTTGTCCCATCGGCCTCCACCGCGGCCGAAGCCAAGGTCATTGCGGTCGGGGCGGCGGCCCAAGCGCTCGTCACGGAGACGCAAAATAGGAGGCCGTCCTTGCCGGGCTCGTCGTGGTCGCGGCTAGGCATCAGCTCTGGCTCCGCCGCCAGCACGATGGGGCCCTTATGCTTCACTTCCTTGGCCTTGGCCTTCTTGTCCTCGGGCTCGACGTCAGGGTTGTTGAGAAGAGAGAGGCGGCCTTCCTCCGGCCTGGCGCACTTATCAGCCAGGTTGAACAGCTCCAGCGCCGTGCATAGGTCATCATTGATGGCGAGTTTTTCGTTCATCCTGACGTGCATGACGCCGTCTGTGCACACCGAGATGATGGCTTTGTCCGAGGTCTTCGGGATCTTGAGGCGCACTTGGGTGAAACGCTGAATGTACTTGCTGAGGGTCTCGCCAGGGCGCTGCTTCATGTGTCGCAGATCGTTGATGGAGAGGGCGCGGTCGCGTGTGCCTTGGAAGTTGGCGATGAACCGCTCACGAAGCTCATCCCACAAATAGATTGACCCCTCAGGCAGGTTCATGAGCCAGGAGAGAGCACCATCCTTGAGGGCCATGGGGAACCAGTTCGCCATGACCTTGTTGTCGCTGTTCATCGCCTCGATGCTCAGCGCGTAGAGCTGGAGGAACTCCGCAGGGTCGGGAATGCCGTCTTAGGTCGGGGGCAGTTCCGGCTTGAACTTGACCAGCCAGACCACCCGACGCAGCTCACGAGTGAAGGCGCGGCAGCCAGCAGCGCTGGCGGACGCACCTCGCACAGGAGCGGCGCGGTCCTGGCGTCCATGCGTCGTGACTTCTTGGACAACCTGGTCTTGGTGCTGACGCAGCGGCACGGGCGGTGCATGCGTGTCCAGCGGTGGCTGATGCACAATCTGGCAACTGGCCTCGTCTCGAGCCAGCATCGGTGCTCCATGCGGTGGGTCACATGACCGCGCGTCGTGCCGGGGCTCAGCATTGTCGCCGCGCAGGCGAGGAGGCGGAGCCACGCCGTGCGCCACGTCGCCTGCGCGAGACGGTGGAGGACGGAGCGAGTGGGTGGGTGGGTGTCGGGGCCTCGCCCGAGGCGTTGATGAGCTCGATGATGTGGCCAAGCCAAGCGTCGTAGCCTTCGTTGGCAGGGTGGTAGCGCAGCAGCTTGCGCGCCATGAGTAGCACGGCCTGCGCGTTCGCCGGCCCGCAGCGAGCTTGGGAAGACGAAGTCATAGCCGGGGTGAGCAAAGGCGTAGCGGTATAGCCGTCGTGCTGCATGGAGGGCGGGAGGGAAGAGTCCAACTGCTCATGAGCGGCAGGGTCAGTGGCAGCATTGGCCGCAGCAAGGGTGGAGTGGCGGCGCCCGTCACGGCCCGCTGGCTCCATTTGGGCGACGCGAGCTGCGCGGCGCTCGGCACAGACATGACGAGCGTCGGCCATGGGGACGGTGGTGCGGGGACGAAAAGAAGTGGAAGAACCTCGTCACACCCCTACCTGGCGTGCCAAATGTCGGAATCGAGGCTCCGGGGACCCAAGGAAAGGTTCGAACTCTGGGGTGTGCGTGAAGAACTCCACTAAGCTACGCCTCGCTGCCCACTACCTCACGACGATGCTCCAGCCTGCTCGAGCGAGAGGAAAGGACGACACAACACGACGATTTACCCAGGTTCAGGCCATCTTGCAGTGTAAGACCCTACTCCTGCTATGTGTGGACTGCCTCACGAGGGAGGATGGATATGAGTGGGGACAAAGATGAACTGCCTCGGGAGGGCTCAGGATTCGACCATTCTCTATGGTGGAGACTAGCCTATATTTATACTAACCTTGGTCCTCTTTCCCGATGACCTCCATCCTGGCAAGCCCGCGGTCCTGGTCTTCTAGCACCGGAGTGGCAACCTTTGGGGGTCGCTTCGGGAACCCGCGTGTTGTCGTTGCCTCCTTAGGACAAAAGAGGAAAGCGTCCTCGTCTGCGCCCGCTAGCGCCCTTATGGCTCCGTTCGTCGTGGCTCGCGTCACCCACCTGCAACGCGAGGCAGGGTGGCGAGCCTAGAGAAGTCCGCCCTGCGAGGGGCCTCAGGATGCAGCTTCGGGAGACCGCCCCGCATGAGGCCCTCGGGAGCTCCTGATGACCTTTGCTGACGCGGCCCTCGCGACGGTCTTGCTCGTGAAATCTTGACGCTGGGCCGCACCGGGCCTTCTAATACGCCACGCGACGGGCCAGAGGGAGACGGACCTGGGTATCCCCAGTCCCATGGGCCCGATGGCCTGCTTCCACAATAAGCATATTTCAAAGTGTCGAGCCTTGAAAGCCGGCCTCTGTGTCGAGCCTCGAAAGTTGGCCCTTATGTCGAGCCTTGAAAGCCGACTTTCATCAAGTTTAAACTTGGTTATATTTTTTATATATTACTTGGTTTATTATACTAGCTTCTTTGGTTTCTAACCTATCCAAACTTTTTATCTATGCATATATTTCTTCTCTTTTTTTGTAGAAACCGGCTTTTATTTACAGGCCAAGTTTCTTATTTTCCTATGAAGCTGTTCAAGCACAGACAGAGGTTAAGGAATTTCAAACAAAGACAATTTGCGGGATTTCATTGCAACCATGGCTAAGGATTGATATTAAACAAAGCATGATAGCTATTATGGACAAATTCCTAAGTGCATGATGGCAATACTAGATTTCAGAAGTTTTAACAAAGGCAAAAGTCATTACAAGCCAATTCAGGGCTAATTCATCATCATTTTCAACCAAAAGTTTAGGCCTCAGGAGTTGACGCTAGTTGAGACCCAGCGGTCTGATTTACCGGGTTACATTTTGTTTGGGTTCCTTCAGCCTCTGTCGGCGCCGGGTTGCTGTGAGCTGGCTCATTAGGTTTCTCCTGTGCCTTTCTCATTGCAGCTTCATCTGTGCTGGTCCGGGGGCTCTCGGGCACCCACTGCATTGATGACAAAGCTTCAAATTCCATGTCTTCTCTAAGGACATTGGACGAAGAGCTGGAGAAGGCTTGAGCAGCAAATGCTTGCTTACATGATGGAATTAGCTCGAAGGGTTGTGGTGTGGGATGTTCATGCACTCGCCATTTTCATCAAAGCCGAATTGGAATTTAGTCAAATCCAAGGACAATTGTGGTACCAAGGGGCAGGGTCTCCCGCACACAACGATGGAAGTCTGTCTTCATGAATGGATTATTGTCCGTGTTTAGTTCCGGGAACCCACCTGCAAGCAGATCTGGATCCATCTCCGAGTGCTATGCCTTGGCCAGTGCAAGAGCGCTCATGGCCGTTTCCTGCAGGCCGACATTTTCAACTCCTTAATCAACTCAGGCACCATGGAGAAGTCATTGATCATGTCCATGATTTTGCTAGGGGGACACGACAAATTCTTCGTTGCTATTAAGCAATTAACTCCTCCCACGTACAACAGCTCCAAGAACTTGTAGACGGCTTACAGCTTGGAGTTCCCTGAGACAGGAGCTTTTTTGACCTATTTCAATCAACATCAAAACTATCAGTAACCCGGGTTTTACTCCCAACACAACATGGCGAGTTAGATGGCACAAACAAACTTACCAAAGATGGCTATACACATTTGGGTTATGTGGCCCTTCAGGGTTTTGAGTTCTTGAGTCACACGCTCAAGTTGTGACTCGGCCTCTTCTGCAGGCTTTAGTAATATTGCTTTATCTTTAGCAAATGCAGTCTTGGTCTTCTCCAGTGTCTCCGTACAAGACAGCAAAGACTCTTGAAAGTCAGATGATAGCTTTTCAGTAGTCTCCCGCTTTCCCTTTTCTGCCTTCACTTCCTCCTTCAACTCGGCAATATCTTAGCTGGCTTTAGTCAGCAAGGCCTGCATAAAAACAAGTTGGGTTTATTTTCAACAGTCCAAAGTCACTGCAGGATTATAACCTGGCACTTGGGGGCTAGGAGATTTCAAAATTTCTTCAAAAGATTGAACATCAAGAGTATTTCATGTAAGTCCCAAGTCGCTACAGGCATGTGACCCACCACTTGGGGGCTACATCATTTGATGATTCTAAAATCCAAAGGTGTAAAAGTAAGTCCCGAGTTGCTGCAGGCAGACAACCCGGCACTTGGGGGCTACACTATTTGACAGTACAAGAACCTACAAACACTTAAAGTCCCAGGTTACTGATGACAGCTAATCTGGCACTTGGGGGCAACAACATCAGTTGTTTAAAAGTTATATAGAGCTCAATTGAATACCCGACCCATCACATAATGATGATCAGACCCTCGAGGACTACACCATTTGGTCCTACAAAGGTTGCCACATCTAAGGAACAAATATTGGCTCACCATAAATAGTGACCCGATACTTGAGGGGCTACATGGTTTTCAGAACAAAGAACAATCATGAATGGCAACTCAGGTGTGAAACTGGATTTCTCAGAAGTTATTATATCTATGTCACATTCAAGCAA
>JAAAXO010000208.1:627532-643076 GCA_011799875.1 Thinopyrum elongatum | reverse complement strand
GGCGCACTGTACCCAGGTGCGCCATTACTAATTTTGAAAAAATAGTAAAAAAAAAGTGTTAGTAGTGGTGCACAGAGTGTGTGGTGCGCCATTACTAGTTAAAACTAGTAATGGCACACTGTGCCCTGGTGCGCCATTAATAGTTTTGGAAAAATAAAAAAAATAAAATTTGCTAGTAATGGCGCACCGTGTGTCTGGTGCGCCATTAGTAATGAGGACACTAATGGCGCACCCGTATCGGGTGCGCCACTGCTATATAGCAGTGGCGCACCACATACATGGTGCGCCATTAATGTCCATATCAGCTATAGCCCTTTTCCTAGTAGTGTCGGGTCGGTGTGTGCAAGGTCGAGACGAGCACCACCTCAGTCCTGGATGGTACTGGCCCGGCCCGGCCACGAGGCTGAACTGGACGTGTGACAAAGCTTTCGGCTGATTCATACGATGCAGAGTGCCCATAACTCTTCCCACGTGATGGTTAGTGCTATCAGGCCAGAGGCCTGCTCGGATCAAATATCCAAATCTTTAGTGGACTACGGCTTGCGGTAACAAGCAGAGACTCACGAAAGATGTGACCCCGTCGCCCCGTCTCGAGGACTTGCTGCAAGGGTTAAGAATGCCCGGCCGCGCCTCATATTCATCACTCGGGCACTATACAGTCAACCCGTCTTCACATCACACACGGGTACCCCTCAGGGTCGACCCGCTTATCCAGGTAACAGTGTAAAGTCCGAGTAGATGATTTTTCATATAAAAAACTTTTTCATCGGAGTTCGTATGCAAAAGTTATGCCCATTTTACAAATTCTCGAGAGATTTTGCAAAAAAGTCAAAAATTCATGTTTGTAAATTTTGCTAACAACTAGACTACATATCACATGGGAATCTTATTTTCTTTTATTTTTTTAACATTTCTATCATTTTCTTTTTTTTTTTTTTGAAACGCAAACGGGGGCCCACAACAACCACAAGACAACTGGCGCGTGAGGCAGCCCAGTCGGCTGGTGGTGGTTGTGTGCCCGGCCCCCCCACCCCCACCCCCCCCGCCCACACACACCACCCCCCCCACCCCCGCCAAAAACACACGGCAAACAAAAAAAAAAAAAAAAAACAAACCAAAAAAAAAGACCATCACCCACACCAACCCCCTCGTAAGTCAGTAGAGCTTCTACTTTCGACTGCAAGGATCTGATATCCCCCGAAAAACAATGTTAAAATCTGGGACGCCCCCGGCTCAATCGTGCACAATCATACACGCAAATGCACACGATCAAGCTAAGGACTCACGGATATCTCACAACACAACTCTAAAACATAAATAAGTCATACAAGCTTTTATATTACAAGCCAGGGGGCCTCGGGGCTCGAAGACATAAGCTCGCATACAAGCATCAGCGGGAAGCATCAGTATCTGAGTACAGATATAAAAGAAAGCACGAAAGGCCTTTAGAAAGGCGGGGAAAAAATAACACTACGATCGAAGGTGTAGCCTCCTGCCTGGGACCCTCCGATCCACTCCTGGTCGTCAGTCAACTCATAGTAGCATCCACCCTCGGTGTAGTAGTAGCGATCGTCGCGGGGACAGCTGTCTCAGGGGCTCCGTCATCTTGGTCACAACAAACTGATATGGGAGAAAAGGAAAACAAAGCAACCGTGAGTACTCAGAAGTACTCAGCAAGCAAGGATCTACACTACATATGCAACATTTTCAAAGAGAGGTTTGTATATGTGGACTGGGCTGCAAAAGCCAGAATAGAGAGAAGGCCCTACGTCCCTATCGAAGACTAGCATCTTCATGGTTTTGCAGCATTAGAAAGAGTGTAGACAGTACAATATATGTAGCAGTATCATTAAGTCTCAACTCACCCAGAGAACCTTTCTCGACTCCCGCGACAAGCAATCCCAGAGCCATATATTCATCAACCTCGTCCTGAGATCCCTTCTCGCCTCCTGCGAGAAGCAATCCCAGAGCCTCATATCCAGGTCTCACTCAACTTCTAGCTGTATCAATCGGGAAAGGCAACTCCGAGTGTCCTTTACCGTAGGACCGGCTATCGATAGATGTGTCTTCCTTGCCGGGGTGCACCAACTTACCCACACCGCTCGATTAACTTCGGCCGGACACACTTTCCTGGGTCATGTCCCGCTCTGGGCACAACGCTAACACCGCAACCCTACCTACAGCTCAGCAGAGAGTCCCCGACGGTCCTATATCCTAAGCGCTCATGGGGTCTTGGGCCATCGCCCTCTGCCACTCCGCACTACTAGGAAAAGGCCTGTTAGTGGCGGTCACCTGTTTTTGGCCATTAATGGCGCACTACAGTGTGCGCCACTATCATCCACGCCATTAGTATACCAGACAGTAGTGGCGCACCAGGAAGTGCGCCATTAGTATGGCCTCCCTGGGGGCCATATTTACCTTGTCTCTGGGTTACTAATGGCGCACTTCTATGTGTGTGCGCCATTACTAAGTCAGACAGTAATGGCCGCACCCATAGAAGTGCGCCATTATACAAACAAAATTTTTTTCAAAAAAAATTTTCAATTTTTTTTCGTTTTTTTCTTAATCTCGGTCACTATGGCTTAATCTCGGTCAATATGCTTAATCTCAAGTCAAATGGCAACTAAGTGGTCAAACTTCCCGAAGGTCACCCATCCTCACACTACTCCAGCCCGAGCACGCTTAACTTCATAGTTTTTATCTAACCCCACACACCACCTCACTTAACAGCACTTGCTGATATATCTATAAATTCATACCCTATTAAACCTTGTTGATGTCTAGGACTTTCTTACCTGTTCTTAGTGTATGAATTTTCAAAAAATATTTCAAACTTCCTGGTCATATTACTTATCATATTTTGAAAAAAAATCCCAAAAAAATTCAAAACCAATTTTTTTTTCTGTTACTAGTGGCGCACCTAGCAAATGGTGCGCCACTAGTAAGTTTTGGATTTTTTTTTCCATTTTTTTCCCCTCTAGATCTTAAAAGCTCCGTATCTTTTGTTCTGTTAGGTTTTTGGGGATTCTGAAATGTTAATGGGTTTTCCCCATTAAATTTGGATGTAACTTTTTTCGAGTAGATGATTTTCATATAAAAACTTTTTCATCGAGTTCGTATGCAAAGTTATGCCCATTTTACAAATTCTCAAGAGATTTTGCAAAAAGTCGAAAATTCATGTTTGTAATTTTGCTAACAACTAGACCACATATCACATGGGAATCTTATTTTCTTTTATTTTTTGACATTTCTATCATTTTCTTTTAATTTTTTTTAAACTGAAAAGGCGATCCACCAGGGGGTGCATTTGTGGGAATAATTGTAAGACTCAGAAAGTTAGTAATGGCGCACCACGTACAGGTGCGCCATTAGTAACCCTGGTTACTAATGCGCACCTGTTACGTGGTGCGCCATTACTAGTTTTGCAAAAAAATAAAAATAAATGTTTAGTAGTGGCGCACCGTGGATAGTGCGCCATTACTAGTTTGAACTAGTAATGGCGCACTGTCCCAGGTGCGCCATTACTAGTTTTGAAAAAAAAGTAAAAAAAAATGTTAGTAGTGGCGCACAGAGTGTGTGTGCCCATTAAAGTTAAACTAGTAATGGCGCACTGTCCCTGGTGCGCCTTATGTTTTTGGAAAATAAAAAATAAATTTGCTAGTATGCGCACCGTGTGTGTGGTGCGCCATTAGTAATGAGGACACTAATGGCGCACCTGTATCGGGTGCGCCACTGCTATATAGCTGGCGCACCACATACATGGTGCGTCATTAATGTCCATATCAGCTATAGCCCTTTTCCTATAGTGCCGGGTCGGTGTGTGCAGGGTCGGGACGAGCACCACCTCAGTCCTGGATGGTACTGCCCGCCCGGCCACAGGCTGAACTGGACGTCTGACAAAGCTTTCGGCTGATTCATACGATGCAGAGTGCCCATAACTCTTCCAACGTGATGGTTAGTGCTATCAGGCCAGAGGCCTGCTCGATCAAATATCCAAAATTGTTAGTGACTACGGCTTCGGTAACGTCAGAGACTCACGAAAGATGTGACCCCTCCGCCCCTCCGTCTCGAGGACTTGCTGCAAGGGTTAAGAATGCCCGGCCGTGCCTCGTATTCATCACTCGGGCACCATACAGGCAACCCTCTTCACATCACACACGGGTACCCCTCAGGGTCGACCCCTATCCAGGTAACAGTGTAAAGTCCGAGTAGATGATTTTTCATATAAAAAACTTTTTCATCAGTTTCGTATGCAAAAGTTATGCCCATTTTACAATTCTCGAGAGATTTTGCAAAAAGTCGAAAATTCATGTTTGGTAAATTTTGCTAACACCTAGACCACATATCACATGGGAATCTTATTTCTTTTTATTTTTTGACATTTCATCATTTTCTTTTATTTTTTTTGAAACTGAAAAGGCGGTCCACGGGGGGGGGGGGGGGTGCATTTGTTGAATAATTGTAAGACTCAAAGTTAGTATGGCGCACCACGTAACAGGTGCGCCATTATTAACCCTGGTACTAATGGCGCACCTGTTACGTGGTGCGCCATTACTAGTTTTGCAAAAAAATAAAAATAAATGTTTAGTAGTGGCGCACCAGTGGATAGTGCGCCATTACTAGTTTGAACTAGTATGGCGCCACTGTACCCAGGTGCGCCTTACTAGTTTTGAAAAAAAGTAAAAAAAAATTGTTAGTAGTGGCGCACAGAGTGTGTGGTGCGCCATTACTATTAAACTAGTATGGCGCATGTGCCCTGGTGCGCCATTAATAGTTTTTGGAAAAATAAAAATAATAAAATTTGCTAGTATGGGCACGCGTGTCTGGTGCGCCATTAGTAATGAGACACTAAGGCGCACCTTATCGGGTGGTACCGGCAGTGGCGCACCACATACATGGTGCGCCATTAATGTCCATATCAGCTATAGCCCTTTTCCTAGTAGTGCCGGGTCGGTGTGTGCAGGGTCGGGACGAGCACCACCTCAGTCCTGGATGGTACTGGCCCGGCCCGGCCACGAGTGCTGAACTGGACGTTTGACAAAGCTTTCGGCTGATTCATACGATGCAGAGTGCCCATAACTCTTCCCACGTGATGGTTAGTGCTATCAGGCCAGAGGCCTGCTCGGATCAAATATCCAAATCGTTAGTGGACTACGGCTTGCGGTAACGAGCAGAGACTCACGAAAGATGTGACTCCCGTCGCCCCGTCTCGAGGACTTGTGCAAGGGTTAAGAATGCCCGGCCGCGCCTCGTATTCATCACTCGGGCACCATACAGGCAACCCGTCTTCACATCCACACGGGTACCCCTCAGGGTCACCCGCCTATCCAGGTAACAGTTTAAAGTCCGAGTAGAGATTTTTCATATAAAAACTTTTTCATCGGAGTTCGTATGCAAAAGTTATGCCCATTTTACAATTCTCGAGAGATTTTGCAAAAAAGTCGAAAATTCATGTTTGTAAATTTTGCTAACAACTAGACCACATATCACATGGAATCTTATTTTCTTATATTTTTTTGACATTTCTATCATTTTCTTTTTTTTTTGAAACTGAAAGGCGGTCCAGGGGGGGGTCATTTGGTGAATAAATTGTAAGACTCAGAAAGTTAGTAATGGCGCACCACGTAACAGGTGCGCCATTAGTACCCCTGGTTACTAATGGCGCACCTTTACGTGGTGGCCATTACTAGTTTTGCAAAAAAAAAAAAAAAATGTTTAGTAGTGGCGCACCATGTGGATAGTGCGCCATTACTAGTTTGAAAAAAAAAGTAAAAAAAAAATTTGTTAGTAGTGGCGCAAGAGTGTGTGGTGCGCCATTACTAGTTAAAACTAGTAAGGCGCACTGTGCCCTGGTGCGCCATTAATAGTTTTGGAAAAATAAAAATAAATAAAATTTGCTAGTAATGGCGCACCGTGGTTGTCTGGTGCGCCATTAGTAATGAGGACACTAATGGCGCACCTGTATCGGGTGCGCCACTGCTATATACAGTGGCGCACCACATACATGGGTGCGCCATTAATGTCCATATCAGCTATAGCCCTTTTCCTAGTAGTGTCGGGTCGTGTGTGCAGGGTCGGGACGAGCACCACCTCAGTCCTGAGGGTACTGGCCCGGCCCGGCCAGAGGCTGAACAGGACGTCTTGACAAAGCTTTCGCTGATTCATACGATGCAGAGTGCCCATAACTCTTCTCCACGTGATGGTTAGTGCTATCAGGCAAGGGCCTGCTCGGATCAAATATCCAAATCGTTAGTGGACTACGGCTTGCGGTAACGAGCAGAGACACCGAAGAGATGTGACCCCGTCGCCCCGTCTCGAGGACTTGCTGCAGGGTTAGAATGCCCGGCCGCGCCTCGTATTCATCACTCGGGCACCATACAGGCAACCCGTCTTCACATCACACACGGTTACCCCTCAGGGTCCCCGCCTATCCAGGTACAGTGTAAAGTCCGAGTAGAGGATTTTTCATATAAAAAACTTTTTCATCGGAGTTCGTATGCAAAGTTTATGCCCATTTTAAAATCTCTAGAGATTTTGCAAAAAAGTCGAAAATTCATGTTTGTAAATTTTGCTAACAACTAGACCACATATCACATGGAATCTTATTTCTTTTTATTTTTTGACATTTCTATCATTTTTTTATTTTTTTTAACTGAAAAGGCGGTCCACGGGGGGCTAATTTGGCGAATAAATTGTAAGACTCAGAAAGTTAGTAATGCGCAGCACGTAACAGGTGCCCATTAGTAACCCTGGTTACTAATGGCGCACCTGTTACGTGGTGCGCCATTACTAGTTTTGCAAAAAAAATAAAATAAATGTTTTAGTAGGTAGGCGCCCAGTGGATAGTGCGCCATTACTAGTTTGAAAAAAAAAGTAAATATTTTTTTTGTTTAGTGGCGCACAGAGTGTGTGGTGCGCCATTACTAGTTAAAACTAGTAATGGCGCACTGTGCCCTGGTGGCCCATTATAGTTTTGGAAAAATAAAAATAAATAAAATTTGCTAGTAATGGCGCACCGTGTGTCTGGTGCCATTAGTAATGAGGACACTAATGGCGCACCTGTATCGGGTGCGCCACTGCTATATAGGAGTGGCGCACCACATAATGGTCGCATTAATGTCCATATCAGCTATACCCTTTTCCTAGTAGTGCCGGTCGGTGTGTGCAGGGTCGGGACGAGCACCACCTCAGTCCTGGATGGTACTAGCCGCGCCCGGCCACGAGGCTGAACTGGACGTCTGACAAAGCTTTCGGCTGATTCATAATGCAGAGTGCCCATAACTCTTCCCACGTTTGGTTAGTGTTATCAGCCAGAGGCCTGCTCGATCAAATATCCAAATCGTTAGTGGACTACGGCTTGCGGTAACGACAGAGACTCACGAAAGATGTGACCTCGTCTCCCCGTCTTGAGGACTTGCTGCAAGGGTTAAGAATGCCCGGCCCGCCTCGTATTCATCACTTGGGCACCATACAGGCAACCCGTCTTCACATCACACACGGGTACCCCTCAGGGTCGACCGCCTATCCAGGTAACATTGTAAAGTCCAGTAGATGATTTTTTCATATAAAAAACTTTTTCATCGGAGTTCGTATGCAAAAGTTATGCCCATTTTACAATTCTCGAGGGATTTTGCAAAAAAGTCAAAATTCATGTTTGTAAATTTTGCTAACACTAGACCCATATCACATGGGAATCTTATTTTCTTATTTTTTTGACATTTCTATCATTTTCTTTTATTTTTTTGAAACTGAAAGGCGGTCCAGGGGGGGGTGCATTTGGTGAATAAATGTAAGACTCAGAAAGTTAGTAATGGCGCACCACGTAACAGGGCGCCATTAGTAACAGGGTTACTAATGGCGCCCTGTTACGTGGTGCGCCATTACTAGTTTTTGCAAAAAAAATAAAAAAAATGTTTAGTAGTGGCGCACCAGTGGATAGTGCGCCATTACTAGTTTGAACTAGTAATGGCGCACTGTACCCAGGTGCGCCATTACTAGTTTTGAAAAAAAAGTAAAAAAATTTTGTTAGTAGTGTGCACAGAGGTGTGGTGCGCCATTACTAGTTAAAACTAGTAATGGCGCACGTGCCCTGGTGCGCCATTAATAGTTTTTAGGAAATTTTTTTTGCTAGTAATGGCGCACCGTGTGTTTGGTGCGCCATTAGTAATGAGGACACTAATGGCGCACCTGTATCGGGTGCGCCACTGCTATATAGCAGTGGCGCACCACATACATGGTCGCCATTAATGTCCATATCAGCTATAGCCCTTTTCCTAGTAGTGCCGGGGTCGGTGTGTGCAGGTCGGACGAGCACCACCTCAGTCCTGGATGGTACTGGCCCGCCCGGCCACGAGGCTGAACTGGACGTCTGACAAAGCTTTCGGCTGATTCATACGATGCAGAGTGCCCATAACTCTTCCCACGTGATGGTTAGTGCTATCGGCCAGAGGCCTGCTCGGATCAATATCCAATCGTTAGTGGACTACGGCTTGCGGTAATGAGCAGAGACTCACGAAAGATGTGACCCCCATCGCCCCGTCTCGAGGACTTGCTGAAAGGTGTTAAGAATGCCCGGCAGCGCCTCGTATTCATCACTCGGGCACCATACAGGCAACCCCTTCACATCACACACGGTACCCCTCAGGGTCGACCCGCCTATCCAGGTAACAGTGTAAATCGAGAGATGATTTTTCATATAAAAACTTTTTCATCAAGTTCGTATGCAAATTATGCCCATTTTACAAATTCTCGGAGATTTTGCAAAAAAGTCGAAAATTCATGTTTGTAAATTTTGCTAACAACTAGACCACATATCACATGGGAATCTTATTTCCTTTTATTTTTTTGACATTTCTATCATTTTCTTTTTTTTTTTGAAACTGAAAGGGCGGTCCACGGGGGGGGGGGGGTGGGTCATTTGGTGAATAAATTGTAAGACTCAGAAAGTTAGTAATGGCGCACCACAGTAACAGTGCGCCATTAGTAACCCTGGTAATAATGGCGCACCTGTTACGTGGTGCCGCATTACTATTTTTGCAAAAAAAAAATAAAAATAAAATGTTAGTATGGCGCACTGTACCCAGGTGCGCCATTACTATTTTGAAAAAAGTAAAAAAATGTTAGTAGTGGCGCACAGAGTGTGTGGTGCGCCATTACTAGTTAAAACTAGTATGGCGGCACTGTGCCCTGGTGCGCCATTAATAGTTTTGGAAAAAAAAAAATAAAATTTGCTAGTAATGGCGCATCGTGTGTCTGGTGCGCCATTAGTAATGAGGACACTAATGGCGCACCTGTATCGGGTGCGCCACTGCTATATAGCAGTGGCGCACCACATACATGGTGCGCCATTAATGTCCATATCACTATAGCCCTTTTCCTAGTAGTGCCGGGTCGGTGTGTGCAGGGTCGGACGAGCACCACCTCAGTCCTGGATGGTACTGGCCCGGCCCGGCCACGAGTCTGAACTGGACGTTGACAAAGCTTTCGGCTGATTCATACGATGCAGAGTGCCCTAACTCTTCCCACGTGATGGTTAGTGCTATCACCAGAGGCCTGCTCGGTAAAATATCCAAATCGTTAGTGGACTACGGCTTGCGGTAACGAGCAGAGACTCACGAAAGATGTGACCCGTCGCCCCGTCTCGAGGACTTGCTGCAAGGGTTAAGAATGCCCGTCGCGCGCCTCGTATCATCACTCGGGCACCATACAGGCAACCCGTCTTCACATCACACACGGGTACCCCTCAGGGTCGACCCGCCTATCCAGTAACGTTTAAAGTCCGATTAGATGATTTTTCATATAAAAAACTTTTTTCATCGGAGTTCGTATGGCAAAGTTATGCCCATTTTACAAATTCTCGAGAGATTTTGCAAAAAAGTCAAAATTCATGTTTGTAATTTTGCTAACAACTAGACCACATATCACATGGGAATCTTATATTTTCTTTATTTTTTTTTGACATTTCTATCATTTTCTTTTTTTTTTTTTGAAACTGAAAGGCGGTCCACGGGGGGTGCATTTGGTGAATAAATTGTAAGACTCAGAAAGTTAGTAATGGCGCACCACGTAACAGGTGCGCCATTAGTAACCCTGGTTACTAATGGCGCACCTGTTACGTGGTGCGCCATTACTAGTTTTTGCAAAAAAAATAAAAAAAATGTTTAGTAGTGGCGCACCAGTGGATAGTGCGCCATTACTAGTTTGAAAACAAGTAAAAAAAAATTTGTTAGTAGTGCGCCACAGAGTGTGTGTGCGCCATTACTAGTTAAACTATGTAATGGCGCACTGTGCCTTGGTGCGCCATTTAGTTTTTGGAAAAAAAAATAAATAAATTTGCTAGTAATGGCGCACCGTGTGTCTGGTGCGCCATTAGTAATGAGGACACTAATGGCGCACCTGTATCGGGTGCGCCACTGCTATATAGCAGTGGCGCACCACATACATTGTGCGCCATTAATGTCCATATCAGCTATAGCCCTTTTCCTAGTAGTGCGGGTCGGTGTGTGCAGGGTCGGGACGAGCACCACCTCAGTCCTGGAGGGTACTGGCCCGGCCCGCCAGAGGCTGAACGGACGTCTGACAAAGCTTCGGCTGATTCATACAATGCAGAGTGCCCATAACTCTTCCCACGTGATGGTTAGTGCTATCAGGCAAGAGGCCTGCTCGGATCAAATATCCAAATCTTAGTGGACTACGGCTTGCGGTAACAGCAGAGACCACGAAAGATGTGACCCCTCGCCCGTTCTCGAGGACTTGCTGCAAGGTTAAAAATGCCCGGCCGCGCCTCGTATTCATCACTCGGGCACCATACAGGCAACCCTTCTTCACATCACACACGGTTACCCCTCAGGTCGACCCGCCTAGCCAGGTAACAGTGTAAAGTCCGAGTAATGATTTTTCATATAAAAAACTTTTTCATCGGTTCTTACTCAAGTTATGCCCATTTTTACAAATTCTCTAGAATTTGCAAAAAGTCGAAAATTCATGTTTGTAAATTTTGCTAACAACTAGACCACATATCACATGGGAATCTTATTTTCTTTTATTTTTTTGACATTTCTATCATTTTTTTTATTTTTTTTGAACTGAAAAGGCGATCCACTGGGGGGTTATTGTGATAAATTTTAAGACTCAGAAAGTTAGTAATGGCGCACACGTAACAGTGCACCATTAGTACCCCTGGTTACTAATGCGCACCTGTTACGTGGTGCGCCATTACTAGTTTTTGCAAAAAAATAAAAATAAAATGTTTAGTAGTGGCGCACCAGTTGGATAGTGCGCCATTACTAGTTTTGAAACAACAAGTAATTTTTTTTTGTTAGTATGGTCGCACAGAGTGTGTGGTGCGCCATTACTAGTTAAAACTAGTAATGGCGCATGTGTCCCTGGTGGCCTTAATAGTTTTGGAAATAAATAAATAAAATTTGCTAGTAATGGCGCACCGTGTGTCTGGTGCGCCATTAGTAATAGGACACTATGGCGCCCCTATATCGGGTGCGCCACTGCTATATAGCAGTGGCGCACCACATAATGGTGCGCCATTAATGTCCATATCAGCTATAGCCTTTTCCTAGTAGTGCCGGTCGGTGTGTGCAGGGTCGGGACGAGCACCACCTCAGTCCTGGATGGTACTGCCGGCCCGGCCACGGGGCTGAACTGGACGTCTGACAAAGCTTTCGGCTGATTCATATGATGCAGAGTGCCCATACTCTTCCCACGTATGGTTAGTGTTATCAGGCCAAGGCCTGCTCTGATCAAATATCCAAATCGTTAGTGGACTACGGCTTGCGGTAACGAGCAGAGACTCACGAAAGATGTGACCCGTCGCCCCGCTCTGAGGACTTGCTGCAGGGTTAAGAATGCCCGGCCGCGCCTCGTATTCATCACTCGGGCACCATACAGGCAACCCGCTCTTCACATCAACCACGGGTACCACTCAGGGTCGACCCGCCTCTCCATGTAACAGTGTAAAGTCGAGTAGATGATTTTTTCATATAAAAAACTTTTTCATCGGAGTTCGAATGCAAAAGTTATGCCCATTTTACAAATTCTCGAGAGATTTTGCAAAAAAGTCGAAAATTCATGTTTGTAAATTTGGCTAACAACTAGACCACTATCACATGGGAATCTTATTTTCTTTTATTTTTTTGACATTTCTATCATTTTCTTATATTTTTTTTAAACTGAAAAGGCGGTCCACAGGGGGGGTGCATTTGGTGAATAAATTGTAGACTCAGAAAGTTAGTAATGGCGCACCACGTAACAGGTGCGCCATTAGTAACCCTGGTTACTAATGGCGCACCTTTACGTGGTGCGCCATTACTAGTTTTGCAAAAAAATAAAAATAAATGTTTTAGTAGTGGCGCACCATGGATAGTGCGCCATTACTAGTTTGAACTAGTAATGGCGCACTGTACCCAGGTGCGCCATTACTATTTTTGAAAAAAAAGTAAAAAATAATTTGTTAGTAGTGGCACAGAGTGTGTGGTGCGCCATTACTAGTTAAAACTAGTAATGGCGCACTGCCCTGGTGCGCCATTAATAGTTTTGGGAAAATTTTGCTAGTAATGGCCACCGTGTTGTCTGTGCGCCATTTAATGAGGACACTAATGGCGCACCTGTATCGGGTGCGCCACTGCTATATAGCAGTGGCGCACCACATACATGGTGCGCCATTAATGTCCATATCAGCTATAGCCCTTTTCCTAGTAGTGCCGGGTCGGTGTGTGCAGGGTCGGGACGAGCACCACCTCAGTCCTGGATGGTACTGGCCCCGGCCCGGCCACGAGGCTGAACTGGACGTCTGACAAGCTTTCGGCTGATTCATACGATGCAGAGTGCCCATAACTCTTCCCACGTGATGGTTAGTGCTATCAGGCCAGAGGCCTGCTCGGATCAAATATCCAAATCGTTAGTGGACTACGGCTTGCGGTAAGAGCAGAGACTCACGAAAGATGTGACCCCTCGCCCCGTCTCGGAACTTGCTGAAAGGTTAAGAATGCCCGGCCGCCTCGTATTCATCACTCGGGCACCATACAGGCAACCCGTCTTCACATCACACACGGGTACCCCTCAGGGTCGACCCGCCTATCCAGGTAACATGAATAAAGTCCGAGTAGATGTTTTTCATTAAAAAACTTTTTCATCGAGTTCGTATGCAAAAGTTATGCCCATTTTACAAATTCTCGAGAGATTTTGCAAAAAGTCGAAATTCATGTTTGTAATTTTTGCTAACAACTAGACCACATATCACATGGGAATCTTATTTCCTTTTATTTTTTGACATTTCTATCATTTTCTTTTTTTTTTTGAAACTGAAAAGGCGGTCCACGGGGGGGGGGGGTGGGGCATTTGGTGAATAAATTGTAAGACTCAGAAAGTTAGTAATGGCGCACCACGTAACAGGTGCCCATTAGTAACCCTGGTTACTAATGGCGCACCTGTTACGTGGTGCGCCATTACTAGTTTTGCAAAAAAATAAAAATAAAATGTTTAGTAGTGGCGCACCAGTGGATAGTGCGCCATTACTAGTTTTGAACTAGTAATGGCACTGTACCCAGGTGCGCCATTACTATTTTTGAAAAAAAGTAAAAAAATTAGTAGTGGGCACAGAGTGTGTGGTGCGCCATTACTAGTTAAAACTAGTAATGGCCACTGTGCCCTGGTGGCGCCATTAATAGTTTTGGAAAATAAAAAAAATAAAATTTGCTAGTAATGGCGCACCGTGTGTCTGGTGCGCCATTAGTAATGAGGACACTATGGCGCACCTGTATCGGGTGCGCCACTGCTATATAGCAGTGGCGCACCACATACATGGGCCATTAATGTCCATATCAGCTATAGCCCTTTTCCTAGTAGTGTCGGGTCGGTGTGTGCAGGTCGGACGAGCACCACCTCAGTCCTGGATGGTACTGCCCGGCCCGCCACGGCAAGGCTGAACTGGACGTCTGACAAAGCTTTCGGCTGATCATACGATGCAGAGTGCCCATAACTCTTCCCACGTGATGGTTAGTGCTATCAGGCCAGAGGCGCTCTGGATCAATATCCAAATCTGTTATGGACTACGGCTTGCGGTAACAAGCAGAGACTCACGAGTGTGACCCCGTCGCCCCGTCTCGAGGACTTGCTGCACAGGGTTAAGAATGCCCGGCCGCGCCTCTATTCATCACTCGGGTCACATACAGTCAACCCGTCTTCACTCACACACGGGTACCCTCAGGGTCGACCCGCTTATCCAGGTACCAGTGTAAGTCCGAGTAGATGATTTTTCATATAAAAAAACTTTTCATCGGAGTTCGTATGCAAAAGTTAGCCCATTTACAATTTCTCGAGAGATTTGCAAAAAAGCAAAAACATGTTTGAAATTTGCTAACAACTAGACACATATCACATGGGAATCTTATTTTCTTTTATTTTTTTAACATTTCTATCATTTTCTTTTTTTTTTTTTTGAAACTGAAAAGGCGGTCCACGGGGGGGGGGGGCATTTGGTGAATAAAGTAAGACTCAGAAAGTTAGTAATTGGCAGCCACGTAACAGGTGCGCCATTAGTACACCCTTGTTCTATGGCGCCCACCGTCACTGTGCGCCATTACTAGTTTTGCAAAAAAATAAAATAAAATGTTTAGTAGTGGCGCACCAGTGGATAGTGCGCCATTACTAGTTTGAACTAGTAATGGCGCACTGTACCCAGGTGCGCCATTACTAGTTTTGAAAAAAAGTAAAAAAAATTTTGTTAGTAGTGGCGCACACAGTGTGTGTGCGCCATTACTAGTAAAACTAGTAATGGCGCACTGTGCCCTGGTGCGCCATTAATAGTTTTGGAAAAAAAATAAAATTTGCTAGTAATGGCGGCATCCGTTTGTCTGGTGCGCCATTAGTATGAGGACACTAATGGCGCACCTGTATCGGGTGCGCCACTGCTATATAGCAGTGGCGCACCCATACATGGTGCGCCATTAATGTCCATATCAGCTATGCCCTTTTCCTAGTAGTGCCGGGTCGGTGTGTGTGCAGGGTCGGGACGAGCACCACCTCAGTCCTGGATGGTACTGGCCCGGCCGGCCACAAGGCTGAACTGGACGTCTGACAAAGCTTTCGGCTGATTCATACGATGCAGAGTGCCCATAACTCTTCCCACGTGATGGTTAGTGCTATCAGGCCAGAGGCCTGCTCGGATCAAATATCCAAATCGTTAGTGGACTACGGCTTGCGGTAACGAGAGAGACTCCAGAGATGTGACCCCCGTCGCCCCCGTCTCGAGGACTTGCTGCAAGGGTTAAGAATGCCCGGCCGCGCCTCGTATTCATCACTCGGGCACCATACAGGCAACCCGTCTTCACATCACCACGGTGTACCCTCAGGGTCGACCCGCCTATCCAGGTAACAGTGTAAAGTCCGAGTAGATGATTTTTCAATAAAAACTTTTTTCATCGGAGTTCGTATGCAATTTATGCCCATTTTACAATTCTCGAGAGATTTGCAAAAAAGTCGAAAATTCATGTTTGTAAATTTTGCTAACAACTAGACCACATATCACATGGGA
>JAAAXO010000208.1:575819-627307 GCA_011799875.1 Thinopyrum elongatum | reverse complement strand
CATTAGTAGTTTTGCAAAAAAAAATAAAAATAAATCTTTAGTAGTGGCGCACCAGTGGATAGTGCGCCATTACTAGTTTGAACTAGTAATGGCGCACTGTACCCAGGTGCGCCATTACTAGTTTTGAAAAAAAAAGTAAAAAATTTTTTTGTTAGTAGTGGCGCACAGAGTGTGTGGTGCGCCATTACTAGTTAAAACTAGTAATGGCGCACTATGCCCTGGTGTGCCATTAATAGTTTTGGAGAGATAAAATAAAATATAATTTTCTAGTAATGGCGCACCGTGTGTCTGGTGCGCCATTAGTAATGAGGACACTAATGGCGCACCTGTATCGGGTGCGCCACTGCTAAATAGCAGTGGCGCACCACATACATGGTGTGCCATTAATGTCCATATCAGCTATAGCCCTTTTCCTAGTAGTGCCGGGTCGGTGTGTGCAGGGTCGGGACGAGCACCACCTCTGTCCTGGATGGTACTGGCCCGGCCAGGCAACGAGGCTGAACTGGACGTCTGACAAAGCTTTCGGCTGATTCATACGATGCAGAGTGCCCATAACTCTTCCCACGTGATGGTTAGTGCTATCAGGCTAGAGGCCTGCTCGGATCAAATATTCAAATCGTTAGTGGACTACGGCTTGCGGTAACGAGCAGAGACTCACGAAAGATTTGACCCCGTCGCCCCGCCTCGAGGACTTGCTGCAAGGGTTAAGAATGCCCGGCCGCGCCTCGTATTCATCACTCGGGCACCATACAGGCAACCCGTCTTCACATCACACACGGGTACCCCTCAGGGTCGACCCGCCTATCCAGGTAACAGTGTAAAGTCTGAGTAGATGATTTTTCATATAAAAACTTTTTCATCGGAGTTCGTATGCAAAAGTTATGCCCATTTTACAAATTCTCGAGAGATTTTGCAAAAAAGTCAAAAATTCATGTTTGTAAATTTTGCTAACAACTAGACCACATATCACATGGTAATCTTATTTTCTTTTATTTTTTTGACATTTCTATCATTTTCTTTTATTTTTTTTGAAACTGAAAAAGCGGTCCATGGGGGGGGGGTGCATTTGGTGAATAAATTGTAAGACTCAGAAAGATGGCGCACCACGTAACAGGTGCGCCATTAGTAACCCTGGTTACTAATGGCGCACCTGTTACGTGGTGCGCCATTACTAGTTTTGCAAAAAAAATAAAAATAAAATGTTTAGTAGTGGCGCACCAGTGGATAGTGCGCCATTACTAGTTTGAACTAGTAATGGCGCACTGTACCCAGGTGCGCCACTACTAGTTTTGAAAAAAAAAGTAAAAAAATTTTTTTTGGAGTGGCGCACAGAGTGTGTGGTGCGCCATTACTAGTTAAAACTAGTAATGGCGCACTGTGCCCTGGTGCGCCATTAATAGTTTTGGAAAAAAAATTGCTAGTAATGGCGCACCGTGTGTCTGGTGCGCCATTAGTAAAGAGGACACTAATGGCGCACCTATATCGGGTGCGCCACTGCTATATAGCAGTGGCGCACCACATACATGGTGCGCCATTAATGTCCATATCAGCTATAGCCCTTTTCCTAGTAGTGCCGGGTCGGTGTGTGCAGGGTCGGGACGAGCACCACCTCAGTCCTGGATGGTACTGGCCCGGCCCGGCCACGAGGCTGAACTGGACGTCTGACAAAGCTTTCGGCTGATTCATACGATGCAGAGTGCCCATAACTCTTCCCACGTGATGGTTAGTGCTATCAGGCCAGAGGCCTGCTCGGATCAAATATCCAAATCGTTAGTGGACTACGGCTTGCGGTAACGAGCAGAGACTCACGAAAGATGTGACCCCATCACCCCATCACGAGGACGTGCTGCAAGGGTTAAGAATGCCCGGCCGCGCCTCGTATTCATCACTCGGGCACCATACAGGCAACCCGTCTTCACATCACACACGGGTACCCCTCAGGGTCGACCCGCCTATCCAGGTAACAGTGTAAAGTCTGAGTAGATGATTTTTCATATAAAAACTTTTTCATCGGAGTTCGTATGCAAAAGTTATGCCCATTTTACAAATTCTCGAGAGATTTTGCAAAAAAGTCGAAAATTCATGTTTGTAAATTTTGCTAACAACTAGACCACATATCACATGGGAATCTTATTTTCTTTTATTTTTTTTTTGACATTTCTATCATTTTCTTTTATTTTTTTTGAAACTGAAAAGGCGGTCCACAGGGGGGGGGGTGCATTTGGTGAATAAATTGTAAGACTCAGAAAGTTAGTAATGGCGCACCACGTAACAGGTGCGCTATTAGTAATCCTGGTTACTAATGGCGCACCTGTTACGTGGTGCGCCATTACTAGTTTTGCAAAAAAAATAAAAATAAAATGTTTAGTAGTGGCGCACCAGTGAATAGTGCGCCATTACTAGGTTGAACTAGTAATGGCGCACTGTACCCAGGTGCGCCATTACTAGTTTTGAAAAAAAAGTAAAAAAAATTTTGTTAGTAGTGGCGCACAGAGTGTGTGGTGCGCCATTACTAGTTAAAACTAGTAACGGCGCACCGTGCCCTGGTGCGCTATTAATAGTTTTGGAAAAATAAAAAAAATAAAATTTGCTAGTAATGGCGCACCGTGTGTCTGGTGCGCCATTAGTAATGAGGACACTAATGGCGCACCTGTATCGGGTGCGCCACTGCTATTTAGCAGTGGCGCACCACATACATGGTGCGCCATTAATGTCCATATCAGCTATAACCCTTTTCCTAGTAGTGCCGGGTCGGTGTGTGCAGGGTCGGGACGAGCACCACCTCAGTCATGCATGGTACTGGCCCGGCCCGGCCACGAGGCTGAACTGGACGTCTGATAAAGCTTTCGGCTGATTCATACGATGCAGAGTGCCCATAACTCTTCCCACGTGATGGTTAGTGCTATCAGGCCAGAGGCCTGCTCGGATCAAATATCCAAATCGTTAGTGGACTACGGCTTGCGATAACGAGCAGAGACTCACGAAAGATGTGACCCCATCGCCCCGTCTCGAGGACTTGCTGCAAGGGTTAAGAATGCCCGGCCGCGCCTCGTATTCATCACTCGGGCACCATACAGGCAACCCGTCTTCACATCACACACGGGTACCCCTCAGGGTCGACCCGCCTATCCAGGTAACAATGTAAAGTCCGAGTAGATGATTTTTCATATAAAAAACTTTTTCATCGGAGTTCGTATGCAAAAGTTATGCCCATTTTACAAATTCTCGAGGGATTTTGCAAAAAAAGTCAAAAATTCATGTTTGTAAATTTTGCTAACAACTAGACCACATATCACATGCGAATCTTATTTTCTTTTATTTTTTTGACATTTCTATCATTTTCTTTTATTTTTTTTGAAACTGAAAAGGCAGTCCACAGGGGGGGGTGCATTTGGTGAATAAATTGTAAGACTCAGAAAGTTAGTAATGGCGCACCATGTAACAGGTGCGCCATTAGTAACCATGGTTACTAATGGCGCACCTGTTACGTGGTGCGCCATTACTAGTTTTGCCATAAAAATAAAAATAAAATGTTTAGTAGTGGCGCACCAGTGGATAGTGCGCAATTACTAGTTTGAACTTGTAATGGCACACTGTACCCAGGTGCGCCATTACTAGTTTAACTAGTAATGGCGCACTGTGCCCTGGTGCGCCATTAATAGTTTTGGAAAAATAAAAAAAATAAAATTTGCTAGTAATGGCGCACCGTGTGTCTGGTGCGCCATTAGTAATGAGGACACTAATGGCGCACCTGTATCGGGTGCGCCACTGCTATATAGCAGTGGCGCACCACATACATGGTGCGCCATTAATGTCCATATCAGCTATAGCCCTTTTCCTAGTAGTGCCGGGTCGGTGTGTGCAGGGTCGGGACGTGCACCACCTCAGTCCTGGATGGTACTGGCCCGGCCCGGTCACGAGGCTGAACTGGACGTCTGACAAAGCTTTTGGCTGATTCATGCGATGCAGAGTGCCCATAACTCTTCCCACGTGATGGTGAGTGCTATCAGGCCAGAGGCCTGCTCGGATCAAATATCCAAATCGTTAGTGGACTACGGCTTGAGGTAACGAGCAGAGACTCACGAAAGATGTGACCCCGTCGCCCCGTCTCGAGGACTTGCTGCAAGGGTTAAGAATACCCTGCCGCGCCTCGTATTCATCACTCGGGCACCATACAGGCAACCCATCTTCACATCAGACACGGGTACCCCTCAGGGTCGACCCGCCTATCCAGGTAACAGTGTAAAGTCCGAGTAGATGATTTTTCATATATAAAAAACTTTTTCATCGGAGTTCATATGCAAAAGTTATGCCTATTTTACAAATTCTCGAGAGATTTTGCAAAAAAGTCGAAAATTCATGTTTGTAAATTTTGCTAACAACTAGGCCACATATCACATGGGAATCTTATTTTCTTTTATTTTTTTGACATTTCTATCATTTTCTTTTATTTTTTTTGAAACTGAAAAGGCGGTCCACATGGGGGGGGTGCATTTGGTGAATAAATTGTAAGACTCAGAAAGTTAGTAATGGCGCACCACGTAACAAGTGCGCCATTAGTAACCCTGGTTACTAATGGCACACCTGTTACGTGGTGCGCCATTACTAGTTTTGCAAAAAAAAAATAAAAATAAAATGTTTAGTAGTGGCGCACCAGTGGATAGTGCGCCACTACTAGTTTGAACTAGTAATGGCGCACTGTACCCAGGTGCGCCATTACTAGTTTTGAAAAAAAAAAGTAAATTTTTTTGTTAGTAGTGGCACACAGTGTGTGGTGCGCCATTACTAGTTAAAACTATTAATGGCGCACTGTGCCCTGGTGCGCCATTAATAGTTTTGGAAAAAAAATAAAATTTGCTAGTAATGGCGCACCGTGTGTCTGGTGCGCCATTAGTAATGAGGACACTAATGGCGCACCTGTATCGGGTGCGCCACTGCTATATAGCAGTGGCGCACCACTTACATGGTGCGCCATTAATGTCCATATCAGCTATAGCCCTTTTCCTAGTAGTGCCGTGTCGGTGTGTGCAGGGTCGAGACGAGCACCACCTCAGTCTTGGATGGTACTGGCCCGGCCCGGCCACGAGGCTGAACTGGACGTCTGACAAAGCTTTCGGCTGATTCATATGATTCAGAGTGCCCATAACTCTTCCCACGTGATGGTTAGTGCTATCAGGCCAGAGGCCTGCTTGGATCAAATATCCAAATCGTTAGTGGACTACGGCTTGCGGTAACGAGCAGAGACTCACGAAAGATGTGACCCCGTCGCCCCGTCTCGAGGACTTGCTGCAAGGGTTAAGAATGCCCGACCGCGCCTCGTATTCATCACTCGGGCACCATACAGGCAACCCGTCTTCACATCACACACGGGTACCCCTCAGGGTCGACCCGCCAATCCAGGTAACAGTGTAAAGTCCGAGTAGATAAGTTTTCATATAAAAAACTTTTTCATCGGAGTTCGTATGGAAAAGTTATGCCCATTTTACAAATTCTCGAGAGATTTTGCAAAAAAGTCAAAAATTCATGTTTGTAAATTTTGCAAACAACTAGACCACATATCACATGGGAATCTTATTTTCTTTTATTTTTTTGACATTTCTATCATTTTTTTTTGAAACTGAAAAGGCGGTCCACAGGGGGGGTGCATTTGGTGAATAAATTGTAAGACTCAGAAAGTTAGGAATTGGGCACCACGTAACAGGTGCGCTATTAGTAACCCTGGTTACTAATGGCGCACCTGTTACGTGGTGCGCCATTACTAGTTTTGCAAAAAAATAAAAATAAAATATTTAGTAGTGGTGCACCAGTGGATAGTGCGCCATTACTAGTTTGAACAAGTAATGGCGCACTGTACCCAGGTGCGCCATTACTAGTTTTGAAAAAAAAAGTAAAAAAAATTTGTTAGTGGTGGCGCACAGAGTGTGTGGTGCGCCATTACTAGTTAAAACTAGTAATGGCGCACCGTGCCCTGGTGCGCCATTAATAGTTTTGGAAAAAAAAATTGCTAGTAATGGCGCATCGTGTGTCTGGTGCGCCATTAGTAATGAGGACACTAATGGCGCACCTGTATCGGGTGCGCCACTGCTATAAAGCAGTGGCGCACCACATACAGGGTGCGCCATTAATGTCCATATCAGCTATAGCCCTTTTCCTAGTAGTGCCGGGTCGGTGTGTGCACGGTCGGGACGAGCACCACCTCAGTCCTGGATGGTACTGGCCCGGCCCGGCCACGAGGCTGAACTGGACGTCTGACAAAGCTTTCGGCTGATTCATATGATGTAGAGTGCCCATAACTCTTCCCACGTGATGGTTAGTGCTATTAGGCCAGAGGCCTGCTCGGATCAAATATCCAAATCGTTAGTGGACTACGGCTTGCGGTAACGAGCAGAGACTCACGAAAGATGTGACCTCGTCGCCCCGTCTCGAGGACTTGCTGCAAGGGTTAAGAATGCCCGGCCGCGCCTCGTATTCATCACTCGGGCACCATACAGGCAACCCGTCTTCACATCACACACGGGTACCCCTCAGGGTCGACCCGCCTATCCAGGTAACAATGTAAAGTCCGAGTAGATGATTTTTCATATAAAAAACTTTTTCATCGGAGTTCGTATGCAAAAGTTATGCCCATTTTACAAATTCTCGAGAGATTTTGCAAAAAAGTCGAAAATTCATGTTTGTAAATTTTGCTAACAACTAGACCACATATCACATGGGAATCTAATTTTCTTTTATTTTTTTGACATTTCTGTCATTTTCTTTTACTTTTTTTGAAACTGAAAAGGCTGTCCATGGGTGGGGGTGGGGTGCATTTGGTGAATAAATTGTAAGACTCAGAAAGTTAGTAATGGCGCACCACGTGACAGGTGCGCCATTAGTAACCCTGGTTACTAATGGCGCACCTGTTACGTGGTGCGCCATTACTAGTTTTGCAAAAAAAATAAAAATAAAATGTTTAGTAGTGGCGCACCAGTGGATAGTGCGCCATTACTAGTTTGAACTAGTAATGGCGCACTGTACCCAGGTGCGCCATTACTAGTTTTGAAAAAAAAACGTAAAATTTTTTTTTGTTAGTAGTGGCGCATAGAGTGTGTGGTGCGCCATTACTAGTGAAAACTAGTAATGGCGCACTGTGCCCTTGTGCGCCATTAATAGTTTTGGAAAAATAAAAAAAATAAAATTTGCTAGGAATGGCGCACCGTGTGCCTGGTGCGCCATTAGTAATGAGGACACTAATGGCGCACCTGTATCGGGTGCGCCACTGCTATATAGCAGTGGCGCACCACATACATTGTGCGCCATTAATGTCCATATCAGCTATAGCCCTTTTCCAAGTGGTGCCGGGTCGGTGTGTGCAGGGTCGGGACGAGCACCACCTCAGTCCTGGATGGTACTGGCCCGGCCCGGCCATGAGGCTGAACTGGACGTCTGACAAAGCTTTCGGCTGATTCATACGATGCAGAGTGCCCATAACTCTTCCCACGTGATGGTTAGTGCTATTAGGCCAGAGGCCTACTCGGATCAAATATCCAAATCGTTAGTGGACTACGGCTTGCGGTAATGAGCAGAGACTCACGAAAGATGTGACCCCGTCGCCCCTTCTCGAGGACTTGCTGCAAGGGTTAAGAATGCCGGCCGCGCCTCGTATTCATCACTCGGGCACCATACAGGCAACCCGTCTTCACATCACACACGGGTACCCCTCAGGGTCGACCCGCCTATCCAGGTAACAGTGTAAAGTCTGAGTAGATGATTTTTCATATAAAAAACTTTTTCATCGGAGTTCGTATGGAAAAGTTATGCCCATTTTACAAATTCTCGAGAGATTTTGCAAAAAAGTCGAAAATTCATGTTTGTAAATTTTGCTAACAACTAGACCACATATCACATGGGAATCTTATTTTCTTTTATTTTTTTGACATTTCTATCATTTTCTTTTATTTTTTTTTAAACTGAAAAGGCGATCCACGGGGGGGGGGGGAGGTGCATTTGGTGAATAAATTGTAAGACTCAGAAAGTAAGTAATGGCGCACCTGTTACGTGGTGCGCCATTACTAGTTTTGCAAAAAAAAAAAAAAAAAATCTTTAGTAGTGGCGCACCAGTGGATAGTGCGCATTACTAGTTTTGAACTAGTAATGGCGGCACTGTACCCAGGTGCGCCATTACTAGTTTTGAAAAAAAAAGTAAAATTTTTTTTTTTAGTAGTGGCGCACGAAGTGTGTGTGCGCCATTACTAGTTAAAACTAGTAATGGCGCACTTTGCCCTGGTGCGCCATTAATGTTTTGAAAAAAATTTGCTAGTAATGGCGCACCGTGTGTCTGGTGCGCTATTAGTAATGAGGACACTAATGGCGCGCCTGTATCGGGTGCGCCACTGCTATATACGTGGCGCACCACATACATGGTGCGCCATTAATGTCCATATCAGCTATAGCCCTTTTTCTAGTAGTGCCGGGTCGGTGTGTGCAGGGTCGGGACGAGCACCACTCAGTCCTGGATGGTACTGGACCGGCCCGGCCACGAGGCTGATTGGACGTCTGACAAAGCTTTCAGCTGATTCATCGACGATGCGAGTGCCCATAACTCTTCCCACGTGATGGTTATTGCTATCAGCCAGAGGCCTGCTCGGATCAAATATCCAAATCGTTATGTGACTACGGCTTGCGGTAACGAGCAGAGACTCAAAAAGATGTGACCCCGTCGCCCCGTCTCGAGGACTTGCTGCAAGGGTTAAGAATGCCCGGCCGCGCCTCGATTTTCATCACTCGAAACATACAGGCAACCCGTCTTACACATCACACACGGGTACCCCTCAGGGTCGACCCGCCTATCTAGGTAAAGCGTAAAGTCCGAGTAGATGATTTTTTCATATAAAAAACTTTTTCATCGGAGTCCGTATGCAAAAGTTATGCCCATTTTACAAATTCTCGAGAGAATTGGCAAAAAAGTCAAAATTCATGGTTTGTAAATTTTGCTAACAACTAGACCACATATCACATGGGAATCTTATTTTCTTTTATTTTTTGACATTTCTCATTTTCTTTTATTTTTTTTTTGAAACTGAAAGGCGGTCCACGGGGGGGGGGTGCATTTGGTGATAAATTGTAAGACTCGAAAGTTAGTAATGGCGCACCACGTAACAGGTCGCCATTAGTAACCCTGGTTACTATGGCGCACCTGTTACGTGGTGCGCCATTACTAGTTTTGCAAAAAAAATAAAAATAAAATGTTTAGTAGTGCGCACCAGTGGATAGTGCGCGATTACTAGTTTGAACTAGTAATGGCGCACTGTACCAGGTGCGCCATTACTAGTTTTGAAAAAAAAGTAAAAAAAAATTTTGTTGTAGTGGCGCACAGTGTGTGTGGCGCGCCATTACTAGTTAAAACTAGTAATGGGCACTGTGCCCTGGTGCGCCATTATGTTTTGGAAAAATAAAAATAAATAAATTTGCTAGTAATGGCGCACCGTCTGTCTGGTGTGCCATTAGTAATGACGACACTAATGGGCAACTGTATCGGGTGCACCACTGCTAATAGCAGTGGCGCACCACATACATGGTGCGCCATTAATGTCCATATCAGCTATAGCCCTTTTCCTATTAGTGTCGTGTCGGTGTGTGCAGGTCGGGACGAGCACCACCTCACCCTGGATGTTACTGGCCCGGCCCGGCCACGAGGCTGAACTGGACGTCTGACAAAGCTTTCGGCTGAGTCATACGATGCAGTGTGCCCATAACTCTTCCCACGTGATGGTTAGTGCTATCAGGCCAGAGGCCTTCTCGGATCAAATATCCAATTGTTAGTGGACTACGGCTTGCAGTAACGAGCAGAGACTCACGAAAGATGTGACCCCCGTCGCCCCGTCTCGAGGACTTGCTGCAAGGGTTAAGATGCCTGGCCGCGCCTCGTATTCATCACTCGGGCACCATACAGGCAACCCGTCTTCACATCACACCACGGTACCCCTCAGGTCGACCCCCTATCCGGTAACGTGTAAAGTCCGAGTAGATGATTTTTCAAATAAAAAACTTTTTCATCGGAGTTCGTATGCAAAAGTTATGCCCATTTTACAAATTCTCGAGAGATTTGTAAAAGTTGAAAATTCATGTTTGTAAATTTTGCTAACAACTGACCACATATCACATGGGAATTTATTTTCTTTTATTTTTTGACATTTCTATCATTTTCTTTTATTTTTTTTTTTGAAACAGAAAAGGCGGTCCACCGGGGGGGGTGCATTTGATGAATAAATTGTAAGACTCAGAAAGTTAGTAATGGCGCACCACGTAACAGGTGCGCCATTAGTAACCCTGGTTACTAATGGCGCACCTGTTACGTGGTGCGCCATTACTAGTTTTGCAAAAAAATAAAAATAAATGTTTAGTAGTGGCGCACCAGTGGATAGTGCGCCATTACTAGTTTGAACTAGTAATGGCGCACTGTACCCAGGTGCGCCATTACTAGTTTTAAAAAAAGTAAAAAAAATTTGTTAGTAGTGGGACACGAGTGGTGGTGCGCCATTACTAGTTAAAACTATAATGGCGCACTGTGCCCTGGTGCGCCATTAATAGTTTTGGAAAAAAAAATAAAATAAATTTGCAAGTAATGGCGCACCGTGTGTGCGGTCCTTGTTCTTGCGTCTAGTAGAGGACACTAATGGCGCACCTGATCGGGTGCGCCACTGCTATATAGCAGGGCCACCACATACATGGTGCGCCATTATGTCCATATCACTATGCCCTTTTCCTAGTAGTGCCGGGTCGGTGTGTGCGGGTCGGGACGAGCACCACATCAGTCCTGATGGTACTGGCCGGCCCGGCCACGAGGCTGAACTGGACGTCTAAAGCTTCGGCTGATTCATACGATGCAAGTGCCCTATCTCTTCCGAGCTTGATGGTTAGTGCTACAGGCCAGAGGCCTGCTCGGATCAAATATCCAAATCATTAGTGGACTACGGCTTGCGGTAACGAGCGGGAGACTCACGAAATATGTGACCCCGTCGCCCCCGTCTCGAGGACTTGCTGCAAGGGTTAAGAATGCCCGGCCGCGCCTCGTTTTCATCACTCGGGCACCATACAGGTAACCCGTCTTCACATCACACACCCGGTACCCCTCAGGGTCGACCCGCCTATCCAGGTAACAGTGTAAAGTCCGAGTAGATGATTTTTCATATAAAAAACTTTTTCATCGGAGTTCGTATGCAAAAGTTTTGCCCATTTTAAAATTCTCGGAGATTTTGCAAAAAGGTCGAAAATTCATGTTTGTAAATTTTGCTAACAACTAGACCACTATCACATGGGAATCTGAAAAGGCGGTCCACAGGGGGGTGCATTTGGTGAATAAATTGTAAGACTCGAAATTATAATGGCGCACCACGTACAGGTGCGCCATTAGTAACCCTGGTTACTAATGGCGCACCTGTTACGTGGTGCGCCATTACTAGTTTTGCAAAAAATATAAAAAAATGTTTATAGCGGCGCACCAGTGATATGGTGCGCCATTACTAGTTTGAACTAGTAATGGCGCACTGTCCCCGGTGCGCCATTACTAGTTTTGAAAAAAAAATAAAAATTTTTGTTAGTAGTGGCCCACAGAGTGTGTGGTGCGCCATTACTAGTTAAAACTAGTAATGGCCACTGTGCCCTGGTGCGCCATTAATAGTTTTGGAAAAAAAAAATTGCTAGTAATGCCGCACCGTGTGTCTGTGCGCCATTAGTATGAGGACCTAATGGCGCACCTGTATCGGGTGCGCCACAGCTATAGCGTGGCGCACCATATACATGGTGCGCCATTAATGTCCATATCAGCTATAGCCCTTTTCCTATTGTTGCCGGTTCGGTGTGTGCAGGGTCGGGACGAGCACCACCTCATCCTGGATGGTACTGGCCCCCCGCCACGAGGCTGAACTGGACGTCTGAAAAGCTTTCGGCTGATTCATACGATGCAGAGTGCCCATAACTCTTCCCACGTGATGTTTGTGCTATCATGCAGAGGCCTGCTCGGATCAAATATCCTATTGTTAGTGGACTACGGCTTGCGGTAAAGAGCAAAGACTCCACGAAAGATGGACCCCCCGTCGCCCCGTCTCGAGACTTTGCTCAAGGGTTAAGATGCCCGGCCGCGCCTCGTATTCATCACTCGGGCACCATACGCACAACCCTGCTTCACATCACACACGGGTACCCCTCAGGGTCGACCCGCCTATCCAGGTAACAGTGTAAAGTCCGAGTAATGATTTTTCATATAAAAAACTTTTTCATCGGAGTTCGTATGCAAAAGTTATGCCCATTTTAACAAATTCTCGAAGATTTTGCAACAAAGTCAAAATTCATGTTTGTAAATTTTGCTAACAACTAGACCACATATCACAGGGAATCTTATTTTCTTTTATTTTTTTGACATTTCTATCATTTTCTTTTATTTTTTTTTGAAACTGAAAAGGCGGTCCACAGGGGGGGGATTTGGTGAATAATTGTAAGACTCAGAATTAGTAATGCGCACCACTACAGTGCGCCATTGTACCGCACCACGTAACAGGTGCGCCATTAGTAACCCAGTTACTAATGGCGCACCTGTTACGTGGTGCGCCATTACTAGTTTTGCAAAAAAAATAAAAAAAATGTTTATGTAGGGCGCACCAGTGGATAGTGCGCCATTACTGTTTGAACTAGTAATGGCGCACTGTACACAGGTGCGCCATTACTAGTTTTGAAAAAAAAGTAAAAAAAAATTTGTTAGTAGTGGCGCACAGAGTGTGTGGTGCGCCATTACTAGTAAACTTGTAATGGCGCACTGTGCCCTAGTGCGCCATTAATAGTTTTGGAGAAAAATAATTGCTAGTAATGCGCACCGTGTGTCTGGTGCGCCATTAGTAATGAGGACACAATTGCGCACCTGTATCGGGTGCGCCACTGCTATATAGCAGTGGCGCACCACATACATGGTGCGCCATTAATGTCCATATCACTATAGCCCTTTTCCTATGTAGTGCCGGGTCGGTGTGTGCAGGGTCGGGACGAGCACCACCTCAGTCTCTGGATGGTACTGGCCCGGCCCGGCCACGAGGCTGAACTGGACGTCTGACAAAGCTTTCGGCTGATTCATACGATGCAGAGTGCCCATAACTCTTCCCACGTGATGGTTAGTGCTATCAGGCCAGAGGCCTGCTCGGATCAAATATCAATCGTTAGTGGACTACGGCTTGCGTAATGAGCAGAGACTCACGAAAGAGTGACCCCCGTCGCCCCGTCTCGAGACTTGCTGCAGGTTAAGAATGCCCGCACGCCTCGTATTCATCACTCGGGCACCATACAGCAACCCGTCTTCACATCACCACGGTACCCTCAGGGTCGACCCGCTATCGCAGGTAACAGTGTAAAGTCCGAGTAGATGATTTTTATATAAAAACTTTTTCATCGGAGTTCGTATACAAAGTTATGCCCATTTTACAAATTCTCGAGAGATTTTGCAAAAAAGTCGAAAATTCATGTTTGTAAATTTTGCTAACACTAGACCACATATCACATGGGAATCTTATTTTCTTTTATTTTTTTGACATTTCTATCATTTTCTTTATTATATTTTTTTGAAACTGAAAAGGCGGTCCACGGGGGGGGTGCATTTGGTGAATAAATTGTAAGACTCAGAAAGTTAGTATAGGCGCACCACGTAACAGGTGCGCCATTAGTAACCCTGTTACTAATGGCGCACCTGTTACGTGGTGCGCCATTACTGTTTTGCAAAAAAAATAAAAATAAAATGTTTAGTAGTGGCGCACTAGTGGATAGTGCGCCATTACTAGTTTGAACTAGTAATGGCGCACTGTACCCAGGTGCGCCATTACAGTTTTGAAAAAAATGAAAAAAAATTGTGTTATGTGGGCACAGAGTGTGTGGTGCGCCATTACTAGTAAAACTAGTAATGGCCACTGAGCCTGTGGGCGCCATTAATAAGTTTTGGAAAAATAAAAAAAAATTGCTAGTAATGGCGCACCGTGTGTCTGGTGTGCCATTATAATGAGGACACTAGGCGCACCTGTATCGGGTGCGCCACTGCTATATAGCGTGGCGCACCACATACATGGTGCGCCATTAATGTCCATATCAGCTATAGCCCTTTTCCTAGTAGTGCCGGTCGGTGTGTGCAGGGTCGGGACGAGCACCACTCAGTCCTGGATGTACTGGCCTGGCCCGGCCACGAGGCTGAACTGGACGTCTGACAAGCTTTCGGCTGATTCATACGTGCAGAGTGCCATAACTCTTCCCACGTGATGGTTAGTGCTATCAGGCCAGGGCCTGCTCGGATCAAATATCCAAATCGTTAGTGGACTACGGCTTGCGGTAACGAGCAGAGACTCACGAAAGATGTGACCCCGTCGCCCCTCTCGAGGACTTGCTGCAGGTTAAGAATGCCCGCCGCGCCTCGTATTCATCACTCGGGCACCATACAGGCAACCCGTCTTCACATCACACACGGTACCCCTCAGGGTCGACCCGCCTATCCAGTTAACAGTGTAAAGTCCGAGTAGATGATTTTTCATAAAAAACTTTTTCATCGGAGTTCGTATGCAAAGTTATGCCATTTTAGAATTTTGAGGATTTGCAAAAAAGTCAAATTACGTTTGTAAATTTTGCTAACAACTAGACCACATATCACATGGGAATCTTATTTTCTTTTTATTTTTTTGACATTTCTATCATTTCTTTTATTTTTTTTGAAACTGAAAAGGCTGTCCACAGGGGGGGTGCATTTGGTGAATAAATTGTAAGACTGGTTGACTCAATGGCGCTACACTGTTACGTGGTGCGCCATTACTAGTTTGTCAAAAAAATAAAAAAATGTTTAGTAGTGGCGCACCAGTGGATAGTGTGCCATTACTAGTTTGAACTAGTAATGGCGCACTGTACCAGGTGCGCCATTATAGTTTTGAAAAAAAAAGTAAAAGAAATTTTGTTAGTGGTGCACAGAGGTTGTGTGCGCCATTACTAGTTAAAAACTAGTATGGCGCACTGTGCCCTGGTGCGCCATTATAGTTTTGGAAAAAAAATTGCTAGTAATGCCGCACCGTGTGTCTGGTGCGCCATTAGTAATGAGGACACTAATGGCGCACCTGTATCGGGTGCGCCACTGCTTAATAGCAGTGGCGCACCATATACATGGTGCGCCATTAATGTCCATATCACTATAGCCCTTTTCCTAGTAGTGCCGGTTCGGTGTGTGCAGGGTCGGACGAGCACCACCTCCATCCTGGATGGTACGGCCCGGCCGCCACGAGGCTGAACTGGACGTCTGAGAAAGCTTTCGGCTGATTCTACGATGCAGAGTGCCCATAACTCTTCCCACGTGATGGTTAGTGCTATCAGCAGAGGCCTGCTCGGATCAAATATCCATATTGTTAGTGGACTACGGCTTGCGGTAAAGAGCAGAGACTCCCGAAATGTGTGACCCGTCGCCCCGTCTCGAGGACTTGCTGCAAGGGTTAGAATGCCCGGCCGCGCTCGTCATTCATCATCACTCGGGCACCATACAGGCAACCCGTCTTCACATCACACACGGGTACCCCTCAGGGTCGACCCGCCTATCCAGGTAACAGTGTAAAGTCCGAGTAGATGATTTTTCATATAAAAACTTTTCATCGGAGTTCGTATGCAAAAGTTATGCCCATTTTACAAATTCTCGAGAGATTTTGCAACAAAGTCAAAAATTCATGTTTGTAAATTTTGCTAACACTAACCACATATCACATGGGAATCTTATTTCTTTTATTTTTTTGACATTTCTATCATTTTCTTTTATTTTTTTTGAAACTGAAAAGGCGGTCCACAGGGGGGTGCATTTGGTGAATAATTATAAGACTCAGAAAGTTAGTAATGGCGCACGCTACAGGCGCCATTAGTAACCGCACCGTAACAGGTGCGCCATTAGTAACCCTGGTTACTAATGGCGCACCTGTTACGTGGTGCGCCATCTAGTTTTGCAAAAAAATAAAAAAAAAATGTTTAGTAGGGCGCACCAGGATAGTGTGCGCCTTACTAGTTTGAACTAGTAATGGCGCACTGTACCCAGGTGCGCCATTACTAGTTTTAAAAAAAAAGTAAAAAAAAAAATTTGTTTAGTATGGCGCACAGGTGTGTGGTGCGCCATTACTAGTTCCTTGTAATGGCGCACTGTGCCCTGGTGCGCCATTTTAAAGTTTTGGAGAAAAAATTTGCTAGTAATGCCGCACCGTGTGTGTGGCGCCATTAGTATGGGACACTAATGGCGCACTAATTTGCAATGTGCACTACGTGCCACTGCATATAGCAGTGGCGCACCACATACATGGTGCGCCATTAATGTCCATATCAGCTATAGCCCTTTTCCTAGTAGTGCGGTCGGTGTGTGCAGGGTCGGGGAGCACCACCTCAGTTCTGGATGGTACTGGCCCGGCCCGGCCACGAGGCTGAACTGGATGTCTGACAAGCTTTCGGCTGATTCATACGATGCAGATTGCCCATAACTCTTCCCACGTGATGGTTAGTGCTATCAGGCCAGAGGCCTGCTCGGATCAAATATCCAATCGTTGTGTGGACTACGGCTTGCGGTAATGAGCAAGAGACTCACGAAGATGTGACCCCCGTCGCCCCTTCTCGATGACTTGCTGCAAGGGTTAAATGCCCGACCACGCCTCGTATTCATACTCGGCACACAGGCAACCCGTGTTCACATCATCACACGGGTATCCCTCAGGGTCGACCCGCCTATCCAGGTAACAGTGTAAAGTCCGAGTAGATGATTTTTCATATAAAAAACTTTTTCATCGGAGTTCGTATGCAAAAGTTATGCCCATTTTACAATTCTCGAGAGATTTTGCAAAAAATCGAAAATTCATGTTTGTAAATTTTGCTAACAACAGACCACAATCACTGGGAATCTTATTTTTCTTTTTATTTTTTGACATTTCTATCATTTTCTTTTATATTTTTTTGAAACTGAAAAGGCGGTCCACGAGGGGGGGGTGCATTTGGTGAATAATTGTAAGACTCGAAAGTTAGTAATGGCGCACCACGTACAAGTGCGCCATTAGTAACCCTAGTTACTAATGGCGCACCTGTTACGTGGTGCGCCATTACTATTTTTGCAAAAAAAAATAAAAATAAAATGTTTAGTAGTGGCGCACCAGTGGATAGTGCGCCATTACTAGTTTGAACTAGTAATGGCGCACTGCGCCATATACTAGTTTTGAAAAAATAGTGCCCATAACTTTCCCACGTGATGGTATGGATTTCTATCAGGCCAGAGGCCGCTCGGATCAAATTCAAATCGTTAGTGGACCTACGGCTTGAGGCTTCATACGAGCAGGACTCCGAAAGATGTGACCCGTCGCCCCGTGTCCGATGGACTGTGCCGTCAGGTTAAGAATGACCCGCCACGCCTCGTATTCATCCATCGGCACCATACAGCAACCCTCTTCACATCAACACGGGTACCCCTCATGGTCGACCCGCCTATCCAGGTAACAGTGTAAAAGTCCGAGTAGATGATTTTTTCATATAAAAACTTTTTCATCGTGAGTTCATAGCAAAAGTTATTCCATTTTACAAATTCCTCGAGAGATTTGTGCAAAAAGCCGAAAATTCATGTTTTGTAAATTTTGCTAACAACTAGCCACATATCACATGGGATCTTTTTTTCTTTTATTTTTTGACATTTCTATTTTATCTGTTCTTTTATTTTTTTTGAAACTGAAAAGGCGGTCCACGGGGGGTGCATTTGGTGAATAATTGTAAGACTCAGAAAGTTAGTAATGGCGCACCACCGTAACAATGCCATTGTAACCCTGGTTACTAATGGCACACCTGTTACGTGGTGCGCCATTACTAGTTTTGCAAAAAAAATAAAAATAAATTTTTAGTATGGCGCAACAGTGGATAGTGCGCCACTACTAGTTTGAACTAGTAATGGCGCACTGTACCCAGGTGCGCCATTACTAGTTTTTGAAAAAAAAAGTAAAATTTTTTTGTTAGTAGTGGCACACAGTGTGTGGTGCGCCATTAGTTAAAACTATGTACTGGCGCACTGTGCCCTGGTGCGCCATTAATAGTTTGGAAAAAAATAAATTTGCTAGTAATGGCGCACCGTGTGTCTGGTGCGCCATTAGTAATGAGGACACTAATGGCGCCCATGTATCGGGTGCGCCACTGCTATATACAGTGGCGCCCACTACATGGTGCGCCATTAATGTCCATATCAGCTATAGCCCTTTTCCTAGTAGTGCCGTGTCGGTGTGTGCAGGGTCGAGACGAGCACCACCTCAGTCTTGGATGGTACTGGCCCGGCCCGCCACGAGGCTTGAAACTGGACGTCTGACAAAGCTTTCGGCTGATTCATATGATCAGAGTGCCCATAACTCTTCCCACTGATGGTTAGTGCTATCAGGCCAGAGGCCTGCTGGATCAAATATCCAAATCGTTAGTGACTACGGCTTGCGGAACGAGCAGAGACTCACGAAAGATGTGACCCCGTCGCCCCCGTCTCGGGACTTGCTGCAAGGGTTAAGAATGCCCGACCGCGCCTCGTATTCATCACTCGGGCACCATACAGGCCAACCCGTCTTCACATCACACACGGGTACCCTCAGGGTCGACCCGCCAATCCAGGTAACAGTGTAAAGTCCGAGTAGATAATTTTCATATAAAAACTTTTCATCGGAGTTCGTATGAAAAGTTATGCCCATTTTACAAATTCTCGAGAGATTTTGCAAAAAAGTCAAAAATTCATGTTGTAAATTTGCAAACAACTAGACCAATCTCACATGGAATCTTATTTTCTTTTATTTTTTTTGACATTTCTATCATTTTTTTTTGAAACTAAAAGGCGGTCCACAGGGGGGGTGCATTTGGTGAATATTGTAAGACTCTAAAGTTAGGACATGGGCACACACGTAACAGGTTGCGCTATTAGTAACCCTGGTTACTATAATGGCGCACCTTTACGTGTGCGCCATACTAGTTTTGCAAAAAATAAAATAAAATATTTTTATGGTGCACCAGTGGATGTGCGCCTTACTAGTTTGAACTAAGTAATGGCGCACTGTACCCAGGTGCGCCATTACTAGTTTTGAAAAAAAAAGTAAAAAAAAATTTGTTAGTCGTGGCGCACAGAGTGTGTGGTGCGCCATTATAGTTAAACTAGTAATGGCGCACCGTGCCCTGGTGCGCCATTAATAGTTTTGGAAAAAAAATTGCTATATGGCGCATCGTGTGTCTGGTGCGCCATTAGTAATGAGGACAACTAATGGCGCACCTGTATCGGGTGCGCCACTGCTATAAGCGTGGCGCACCACTACGGGTGCGCCATTAATGTCCTATCACAGCTATAGCCTCCTTTCCAGTAGTGCCGGTTCGTGTGTGCACGGTCGGGACGAGCACCACCTCATCCTGGATGGTACTGGCCCGGCCCGGCCACGAGGCTGAACTGAACTCTGACAAAAGCTTTCGGCTGATTCATACGATGTAGAGTGCCCTAACTCTTCCCACGTGATGGTTAGTGCTATCAGGCCAGAGGCCTGCTCGGATCAAATATCCAAATCGTTAGTGGACTACGGCTTGCGGTAACGAGCAGAGACCACGAAAGATGTGACCCCGTCGCCCCGTCTCGAGGACTTGCTGAAGGGTTAAGAATGCCCGGCCGCGCCTCGTATTCATCACTCGGGCACCATACAGGCAACCCGTCTTCACATCACACACGGGTACCCCTCAGGGTCGACCCGCCTATCCAGGTAACAATGTAAAGGTCCGAGTAGATGATTTTTCATATAAAAAAACTTTTCATCGGAGTTCGTATGCAAAAGTTATGCCCATTTTACAAATTCTCGAGAGATTTTGCAAAAAGTCGAAATTCATGTTTGTAAATTTTGCTAACAACTAGACCACATATCACATGGGAATCTATTTTTCTTTATTTTTTGACATTTCTGTCATTTTTCTTTACTTTTTTTGAAACTGAAAGGCTGTCCATGGGTGGGGGTGGGTGCATTTGGTGAATAAATTGTAAACTCAGAAAGTTAGTAATGCGCACCGACTGACAGGTGCCATTAGTAACCCTGGTTACTAATGGCGCACCTGTTACGTGGTGCGCCATTACTATTTTGCAAAAAAAATAAAAATAAAATGTTTAGTAGTGGCACCCAGTGGATAGTGCGCCATTACTAGTTTGAACTAGTAATGGCGCACTGTACCCAGGTGCGCCATTACTAGTTTTGAAAAAAAAACGTAAAATTTTTTTGTTAGTAGTGGCGCATAGAGTGTGTGGTGCGCCATTACTAGTTAAACTAGTAATGGCGCACTGTGCCCTTGTGCGCCATTATAGTTTTGGAAAAATAAAAAAAATAAAATTTGCTAGGAATGGCGCACCGTGTGCCTGGTGCGCCATTAGTAATGAGGACGACTAATGGCGCACCTGTATCGGGTGCGCCACTGCTATATAGCAGTGGCGCACCACATACTTGTGCGCCATTAATGTCCATATCAGCTATAGCCCTTTTCCAAGTGGTTCCGGGTCGTGTTGCAGGGTCGGACGAGCACCACCTCAGTCTGGATGGTACTGGCCCGGCCCGGCCATGAGGCTGAAACTGGACGTCTGACAAAGCTTTCGGCTGATTTCATACGATGCAGAGTGCCCATAACTCTTCCACGTGATGGTTAGTGCTATAGGCCAGAGGCCTCTCGGCATCAAATATCCAAAAATCGTTAGTGGACTACGGCTTGCGGTAATGAGCAGAGGACTCACGAAAGATGTGACCCCGTCGCCCCTTCTCGAGGACTTGCTGCAAGGGTTAGAATGCCGGCCGCGCCTCGTATTCATCACCGGGCACCATACAGGCAACCGTCTTCACATCACACACGGTACCCTCAGGGTCGACCCGCCTATCCAGGTAACAGTGTAAAGTCTGAGTAGATGATTTTTCATATAAAACTTTTTCATCGGAGTTCGTATGGAAAAGTTATCCCATTTTAAAATTCTCGAGAGATTTTGCAAAAAAGTCGAAAATCATGTTTGTAATTTTTGCTAACAACTAGACCACATATCACATGGGAATCTTTTTTCTTTTATTTTTTGACATTTCTATCATTTTCTTTTATTTTTTTTTAAAACTGAAAAGGCGTCCACGGGGGGGGGGGGAGTGCATTTGGTGAATCAAATTGGTAAGACCATGAAATTAATTAATGGCGCACTGTTACGTGGTGCGCCTTACTAGTTTTGCAAAAAAAAAAAAAAAAAATCTTTTAGTAGTGGCGCACCAGTGGATAGTGCGCCATTACTAGTTGAACTAGTAATGGCCACTGTACCCAGGTGCGCCATTACTAGTTTTGAAAAAAAAGTAAATTTTTTTTTAGTATTGGCGCACGAAGTGTGTGGTGCGCCATTACTAGTTAAAACTAGTAATGGCGCACTTTGCCCTGGTGCGCCATTAATGTTTTGGAAAAAAAATTTGCTAGTAATGGCGCACCGTTGTCTGGTGCGCTATTAGTATGAGGACACTAATGGCGCCCGATCGGGTGCGCCACTGCTATATAAAGTGGGCGCACCACATACATGGTGCGCCATTAATGTCCATATCAGCTATAGCCCTTTTCTAGTAGTGCCGGGTCGGTGTGTGCAGGGTCGGACGAGCACCACCTCAGTCCTGGATGGTACTGGACCGCCACGGCACGAGGCTGATTGGACGTCTGACAAAGCTTTCGCTGATTCATACGATGCGAGTGCCCATAACTCTTCCCACGTGGGATGTAGTGCTATCAGCCAGAGGCCTCTCGGATCAAATATCCAAATCGTTGTTGACTACGGCTTGCGGTAACGAGCAGAGACTCACAAAAGATGTGACCCCGTCGCCCGTCTCGAGGACTTGCTGCAAGGGTTAAGAATGCCCGCCCGGCCGCGCCTCGTATTCATCACTCGGGAACATACAGCAACCCGTCTTCACATCACACACGGGTACCCTCAGGTGTCACCCGCCTATCCTGGTAACAAGTAAGTCCGAGTAGATGATTTTTTCATATAAAAAAAACTTTTCATCGGAGTCGTATGCAAAAGTTATGCCCACTTTTACAAATTCTCGAGAGATTTGCAAAAAAGTCAAAAATTCAGGTTTGTAAATTTTGCTAACAACTAGACCACATACAATGGGAATCTTATTTTCTTTTATTTTTTTGACATTTCTATCATTTTCTTTTATTTTTTTTTGAAACTGAAAGGCGGTCCACAGGGGGGGTGCATTTGGTGAATAAATTGTAAGACTCAGAAGAAAGTTAGTAATGGCGCACCACGTAACAGGTGCGCCATTAGTAACCCTGGTTACTAATGGCGCACCTGTTACGTGGTGCCCATTACTATTTTGCAAAAAAAATAAATAAATGTTTAGTAGTGGCGCACCAGTGGATGTGCGCATTACTAGTTTGAACTATGTAATGGCGCACTGTACCAGTGCGGCCATTACTAGTTTTGAAAAAAAAAGTAAAAAAAAATTTTGTTAGTAGTGCGCACAGAGTGTGGTGGCGCGCCTTACTAGTTAAAACTAGTAATGTGGCACTGTGCCCTGTGCGCGCCATTAATAGTTTTGGAAAAAAAAATTTGCTAGTAATGGCGCACGTCTCTTCTGGTGGGCCATTAGTAATGACGACACTAATGGCGCAACTGTATCGGGTGCACACTGCTATATAGGCAGTGGCGCACCCACATACATGGTGCGCCATTAATGTCCAATATCAGCTATAGCCCTTTTCCTATTAGTGTCGTGTCGGTGTGTGCAGGGTCGGGACGAGCACCACCTCAGTCCTGGATTTACTGGCCCGGCCCCGGCCACGAGGCTGAACTGGACGTCTGACAAAGCTTTCGGCTGAGTCATACGATGCAGTGTGCCCATAACTCTTCCCACGTGATGTGTAGGTGCTATCAGGCCAGAGGCCTCTCTCGGATCAAATATCAAATTGTTAGTGGACTACGGCTTGCAGTAACGAGCAGAGACTACGAAAGATGTGACCCCGTCGCCCCGTCTCGAGGACTTGCTGCAAGGGTTAAGAATGCCGCCGCGCCTCGTATTCATCACTCGGGCCACCATACAGGCAACCCGTCTCACATCACACACGGGTACCCCTCGGGTCACCCCTCTCCGTAACAGTGTAAAGTCCGAGTAGATGATTTTTCAATAAAAAACTTTTTCATCGGAGTTCTTATGCAAAGTTATGCCCATTTTACAAATTCTCGAGAGATTTGTAAAGAAGTTGAAAATTCATGTTTGTAAATTTTGCTAACAACTAGACCACAATACACATGGGAATCTTATTTCTTTTATTTTTTTGACATTTCTATCAATCTTTTCTTTTATTTTTTTTTTTGAAAGAAAAGGCGGTCCACCGGGGGGTGGCATTTGATGAATAAATTGTAAACTCAGAAAGTTAGTAATGGCGCACCACGTAACAGGTGCCCATTAGTAACCCTGGTTACTAATGGCGCACCTGTTACGTGGTGCGCCATTACTAGTTTTGCAAAAAAAAATAAAATAAAATGTTTAGTAGTTGGCGCACCATGGATAGTGGCGCCATTACTAGTTTGAACTAGTAATGGCGCACTGTACCCAGGTGCGCCATTACTAGTTTTAAAAAAAGTAAAAAAAAATTTGTTAGTAGTGGGACACGAGTGGTGGTGCGCCATTACTAGTTAAAACTAGTAATGGCGCACTGTTGCCCTGGTGCGCATTAATAGTTTTGGAAAATAAAATAAAATATTTGCAGTAATGGCGCACCGTGTGTCTGGTGCGCCATTAGTAATGAGGACACTAATGGCGCACCTGTATCGGGTGCGCCACTGCTATATAGCAGCATGGCCGCACCACATACATGGTGCGCCATTAATGTCCATATCAGCTATAGCCCTTTCCTAGTAGTGCCGGGTCGTTGTGTGCAGGGTCGGGACGAGCACCACATCAGTCCTGATGGTACTGGCCTGCCCGGCCACGAGGCTGAACTGGACGTCTGACAAGGCTTTCGGCTGATTCATACGATGCAGAGTGCCCATAACTCTTCCGTTTGATGGTTAGTGCTATCAGGCCGAGCCTGCTCGGATCAAATATCCAAATCATTAGTGGACTACGGCTTGCGGTAACGAGCGAGACTCCGAATTGTGACCCGTCGCCCCCCGTCTCGAGGACTTGCTGCAGGGTTAAGAATGCCCGGCCGCGCCTCGTTTTCATCACTCTGGGCACCATACAGGTAACCCGTCTTCACATCACACACGGGTACCCCTCAGGGTCGCCCCGCCTATCAGTAACAGTGTGTAAAGTCCGAGTAGATGATTTTTCATATAAAAAACTTTTTCATCGGAGTTCGTATGCAAAAGTTTGCCCATTTTAGAAATCTCGAGAGATTTTGCAAAAAAGTCGAAAATTCATGTTTGTAAATTTTGCTAACAACTAGATAGACGCACAGATCACATGGGAATCTGAAAAGGCGTCCACGGGGGGGTGCATTTGGTGAATAAATTGTAAGACTCAAAGTTAGTATGGCGCACCACGTACAGGTGCGCCATTAGTACCATGGTTACTAATGGCGCACCTGTTACGTGGTGCGCCATTACTAGTTTTGCAAAAAAATATAAAAAAATGTTTAGTAGCGCGCACCAGTGGATAGTGGCCATTACTAGTTTGAACTGTAATGGCGCACTGTACCCGGTGCGCCATACTAGTTTTGAAAAAAAAAGTAATAGAAAGTTTGTTAGTAGTGGCCCAGAGTGTGTGGTGCGTCCATTAACTAGTTAAAACTAGTAATGGCGCACTGTGCCCTGGTGCGCCCCATTAATATTTTGGAAAAAAAAATTGCTAGTAATGCCGCACCGTGTGTCTAGTGCGCCATTAGTAATGAGGACACTAATGGCGCACCTGATCGGGTGCGCCACGCTATTAGCAGTGGCGCACCATATACATGGTGCGCCATTAATGTCCTATCAGCACTATAGCCCTTTTCCTAGTTGTGCCGGTTCGGTGTGTGCAGGTTCGGGACGAGCACCACCTCATCCTGGATGGTACTGGCCCGGCCGGCCACGAGGCTGAACGGACGTCTGAGAAAGCTTTCGGCTGATTCATACGATGCAGAGTGCCCATAACTCTTCCACGTGATGGTTTGTGCTATCATGCGAGGGCTGCTCGATCAAATATCCATATTGTTAGTGGACTACGGCTTGCGGTAAAGAGCGAGAACTCCACGAAAGATGCGACCCCCGTCGCCCCCCGTCTCGAGGACTTGCTGCAAGGGTTAAGAATGCCCGCCGCAGCCTCGTTTCATCACTCGGGCACCATACAGGCAACCCGTCTTCACATCACAACGGGTACCCCTCAGGTCGACCCGCTATCCAGGTAACAGTGTAAGTCCGAGTAGAATGATTTTTCATATAAAAAACTTTTCATCGGAGTTCGTATGCAAAAGTTATGCCCATTTTACAAATTCTCGACAGATTTTGCAACAAAGTCAAAAATTCATGTTTGTAAATTTTGCTAACAACTAGACCACATATCACATGGGAATCTTATTTTCTTTATTTTTTTTGACATTTCTTATATTTCTTTTATTTTTTTTGAAACTGAAAAGGGCGGTCCACAGGGGGGTGCATTTGTGTGATAAATTGTAAGACTCAGAAAGTTAGTATGGCGCACCACGACAGGTGCGCCATTAGTAACCGCACCACGACAGGTGCGCCTTATAACCAGGTTACTAATGGCGCACCTGTTACGTGGTGCGCCATTCAGTTTTGCAAAAAAAAAAAAAAATGTTTATACGTGGCGCACCAGTGATAGTGCGCCATTACTGTTTGAACTAGTAATGGCGCACTGTACACAGGTGCGCCATTACTAGTTTTGAAAAAAAAAGTAAAAAAAATTTGTTTAGTAGTGCGCACAGAGTGTGTGGTGCGCCATTACTAGCTTAAAAACTTGTAATGGCGCACTTGCCCTAGTGCGCCATTAATAGTTTTGGAGAAAAAAATTTGCTAGTAATCCGCACCCGTGGTGTCTGGTGCGCCATTAGTAATGAGGACACAAATGGCGCACCTGTATCGGTGCGCCACTGCTATATAGCAGTGGCGCACCACATACATGGTGCGCCATTAATGTCCATATCAGCCTATAGCCCTTTTCCTAGTATTGCCGGGTCGGTTTGTGCAGGGTCGGGACGAGCACCACCTCAGTTCTGGATGGTACTGGCCCGGCCCGGCCACGAGGCTGAACTGGACGTCTGACAAAGCTTTCGGCTGATTCATACTTGCAGAGTGCCCATAACTCTTCCCACGTGATGGTTAGTTGCATCAGGCCAGAGGCCTGCTCGGATCAAATATCAAATCGTTGTGGACTACGGCTTGGCGCTAATGAGCAGAGACTCACGAAAGATGTGACCCCCGTCGCCCCGTCTCGATGAACTGCTGCAAGGGTTAAGAATGCCCGACCACCCTCGTATTCATCACTCGGGCACCATACAGGCAACCCGTCTTCACATCACATCACCACGGTATCCTCCGGGTCGACCCGCCTATCCAGGTAACAGTGTAAAGTCGGTAGATGATTTTATATAAAAAACTTTTTCATCGGAGTTCGTATACAAAAGTTATGCCCATTTTACAAATTCTCGAGAGATTTTGCAAAAAAGTCGAAAATTCATGTTTGTAAATTTTGGCTAACAACTAGACCACATATCACATGGGAATCTTATTTTCTTTTATTTTTTTATGACTTTCTATCATTTTCTTTATATTATTTTTTTTGAAACTGAAAAGGCGGTCCACGAGGGGGGGGTGCATTTGGTGAATAAACTTGTAAGACTCAGAAAGTTATATGGCGCACCACGTAACAGGTGCCCATTAGTAACCCTAGTTACTAATGGCGCACCTGTTACTGGTGCGCCATTACTAGTTTTGCAAAAAAAATAAAAATAAAATGTTTAGTAGTGGCGCACAGTGGATAGTGCGCCATTACTAGTTTGAACTAGTAATGGCGCACTGTACCCAGGTGCGCCATTACTAGTTTTGAAAAAAAAGTGAAAAAAAATTGTTAGTAGTGGGCGCACAGAGTGTGTGTGCGCCATTACTAGTTAAAACTAGTAATGGCACACTGAGCCATGTGCGCCTTAATAGTTTTGGAAAATAAAAAAATTGCTAGTAATGGCGCACCGTGTGTCTGGTGGCCATTAGTAATGAGGACACTAATGGCGCACCTGTATCGGGTGCGCCACTGCTATATAGCAGTGGCGCACACCATACATGGTGCGCCATTAATGTCCATATCAGCTATAGCCCTTTTCCTAGTAAGTCCAGGTCGGTGTGTGCAGGGTCGGGACGAGCACCACCTCAGTCCTGGTGGTACTGGCCTGGCCGGCCACGAGCTGAACTGGACGTCTGACAAAGCTTTCGGCTGATTCATACGATGCAGAGTGCGCATAACTCTTCCCCGTGATGGTTAGTGCTATCAGGCCAGAGGCCTGCTCGATCAAATATCCAAATCGTTAGTGGACTACGGCTTGGGTAACGAGCAAGACTCACGAAAGATGTGACCCCGTCGCCCCGTCTCGAGGACTTGCTGCAAGGGTGTAAGAATGCCCGGCCGCGCCTCGTATTCATCACTCGGGCACCATACAGCAACCCGTCTTCACATCACACACGGGTACCCCTCAGGGTCACCCGCTATCCAGGTAACAGTGTAAAGTCCGAGTAGATGATTTTTCATATAAAAAACTTTTTCATCGGAGTTCGTATGCAAAAGTTATGCCCATTTTAGAAATTCTCGAGAGATTTGCAAAAAGTCAAAATTATCGTTTGTAATTTTGCTAACAACTAGACCACATATCACATGGGAATCTTATTTTCTTTTATTTTTTTGACATTTCTATCATTTTCTTTTATTTTTTTTGAAACTGAAAAGGCTGTCCGTTAGTAAGAGGACACTATGGCGCACCTATATCGGGTGCGCCACTGCTATATAGCCAGTGGCGCACCACATACATGGTGCGCCATTAATGTCCATATCATCTATGCCCTTTTCCTAGTAGTGCCGGGTCGGTGTGTGCAGGGTCGGACGAGCACCACCTCAGTCCTGGATGGTATGGCCCGGCCCGGCCACGAGGCTGAACTGGACGTCTGACAAAGCTTTCGGCTGATTCATACGATGCAGAGTGCCCATAACTCTTCCCACGTGATGGTTAGTGCTATCAGGCCAGAGGCCTGCTCGATCAAATATCCAAATCGTTAGTGGACTACGGCTTGCGGTAACGAGCAGAGACTCACCGATGTGACCCCTCGCCCCCGTCACGAGGACTGCTGCAATTGGGTTAAATGCCCCCGCCCTTCGTTCATCACTCTCGCACCATACGCAACCCGTCTTCACATCACACACACCCTCCCACCCTCAGGGTCGACCCGCCTATCCAGGTAACGTGGTAAAGTCTGAGTAGATGATTTTTTCATATAAAAACTTTTTCATCGGAGTTCCGTATGCAAAGTTATGCCCATTTTACAAATTCTCGAGAGATTTTTGCAAAAAAGTCAAAATTCATGTTTTGTAAATTTTGCTAACAACTAGACCACATATCACATGGGAATCTTATTTTCTTTTATTTTTTTGACATTTCTATCATTTTCTTTTATTTTTTTGAAACTGAAAAGGCGGTCCACAGGGGGGGGTGCATTTGGTGAATAATTGTAAGACTCAGAAGTTAGTAATGGCGCACCACGTAACAGGTGCGCATTAGTAACCTGGTTACTAATGGCGCACCTGTTACGTGGTGCGCCATTACTAGTTTTGCAAAAAAAATAAAATAAAATGTTTAGTAGTGGCGCACCAGTGGATAGTGCGCCATTACTAGTTTGAACTAGTAATGGCGCCACTGTACCCAGGTGCGCCATTACTATTTTTGAAAAAAAAGTAAAAAAATTTTGTAGTAGTGGCGCACAGAGTGTGTGGTGCGCCATTACTAGTTAAAACTAGTAATGGCGCACCGTGCCCTGGTGCGCTATTAATAGTTTTGGAAAAAAAAAAAAATAAAATTGCTAGTAATGGCGCACCTGTGTCTGGTGCGCCATTATTAATGAGACACTAATGGCGCACCTGTATCGGGTGCGCCACTGCTATTAGCAGTGGCGCACCACATACATGGTGCGCCATTAATGTCCATATCAGCTATACCCTTTTCCTAGTAGTGCCGGTCGGTGTGTGCAGGGTCGGGACGAGCACCACCTCAGTCATGCATGGTACTGGCCCGGCCCGGCCACGAGGCTGAACTGGACGTCTGAAAGCTTTCGGCTGATTCATACGATGCAGAGTGCCCATAACTCTTCCCACGTGATGGTTAGTGCTATCAGGCCAGAGGCCTGCTCGGATCAAATATCCAAATCGTTAGTGGACTAACGGCTTGCGATAACGAGCAGAGACTCACGAAAGATGTGACCCCTCCCCCTCGCCCTCTCGAGGACTTGCTGCAAGGGTTAAGAATGCCCGGCCGCGCCTCGTATTCATCACTCGGGCACCATACAGGCAACCCGTCTTCACATCACACACGGGTACCCCTCAGGGTCGACCCGCCTATCCGTACACATGTAAGTCCGAGTAGATGATTTTTCATATAAAAAACTTTTTCATCGATTTCGTATGCAAAAGTTATGCCCATTTTACAAATTCTCGAGGGATTTTGCAAAAAAAGTCAAAAATTCATGTTTGTAAATTTTGCTAACAACTAGACCACTATAACACATGGAATCTTATTTTCTTTTATTTTTTTGACATTTCTATCATTTTCTTTTATTTTTTTTGAAACTGAAAAGGCGTCCACAGGGGGGGTGCATTTGGTGAATAAATTGTAAGACTCAGAAAGTTATAATGGCGCACCAGTAACAGGTGCGCCATTAGTAACCTGGTTACTAATGGCGCACCTGTTACGTGGTGCGCCATTACTAGTTTTGCCAAAAATAAAATAAAATGTTTAGTAGTGGCGCACCAGTGGATAGTGCGCAATTACTAGTTTGAACTAGTAATGGCACACTGTACCCAGGTGCGCCATTACTAGTTTTAACTAGTGAATGGCGCACTGTGCCCTGGTGGGCGCCATTAATAGTTTGGTGAAAAATAAAAAAAATAAATTTGCTAGTAATGGCGCACCGTTGTCTGGTGCGCCATTAGTAATGAGGACACTAATGGCGACCTGTATCGGGTGCGCCACTGCTTATAGCAGTGGCGCACCACATACATGGTGCGCCATTAATGTCCATATCAGCTATAGCCCTTTTCCTAGTAGTGCCGGGTCGGTGTGTGCAGGGTCGGGACGAGCACCACCTCAGTCCTGGATGGTACTGGCCCGCCCGGCACGAGGCTGAACTGGACGTCTGACAAAGCTTTTGGCTGATTCAATCGATGCAGAGTGCCCATAACTCTTCCCACGTGATGGTGGTGCTATCAGGCCAGAGGCCTGCTCGGATCAAATATCCAAATCGTTAGTGGACTACGGCTTGGGTAACGAGCAGGACTCACGAAAGATGTGACCCCGTCGCCCCGTCTCAGGACTGCTGCAAGGAAGAAACCCTGCCGCGCCTCGTATTCATCACTCGGGCACCATACAGGCAACCCATCTTCACATCAACACGGGTACCCCTCAGGTCGACCCGCCTATCCAGGTAACAGTGTAAAGTCCGAGTAGATGATTTTTTCATATATAAAACTTTTTCATCGAGTTCATAGGCAAAAGTTATGCCTATTTTACAAATTCTCGAGAGATTTGCAAAAAAGCCGAAAATTCATGTTTGTAAATTTTGCTAACAACTAGCCACATATCACATGGGAATCTTTTTTCTTTTATTTTTTTGACATTTCTATCATTTTCTTTTATTTTTTTTGAAACTGAAAGGCGGTCCACGGGGGGTGCATTTGGTGAATAATTGTAAGACTCAGAAAGTTAGTAATGGCGCACCACGTAACAGTGCCCATTAGTAACCCTGGTTACTAATGGCACACCTGTTACGTGGTGCGCCATTACTAGTTTTGCAAAAAAAAATAAAAATAAATTTTAGTATGGCGCACCAGTGGATAGTGCGCCATACTAGTTTGAACTAGTAATGGCGCACTGTACCCAGGTGCGCCATTACTAGTTTTGAAAAAAAAAGTAAATTTTTTTGTTAGTAGTGGCACACAGTGTGTGGTGCGCCATTCTAGTTAAAACTAGTAATGGCGCACTGTGCCCTGGTGCGCCATTAATAGTTTTGGAAAAAAATAAATTTGCTAGTAATGGCGCACCGTGTGTCTGGTGCGCCATTAGTAATGAGGACACTAATGGCGCCCTGTATCGGGTGCGCACTGCTATATACAGTGGCGCACCACTTACATGGTGCGCCATTAATGTCCATATCAGCTATAGCCCTTTTCCTAGTAGTGCCGTGTCGGTGTGTGCAGGGTCGAGACGAGCACCACCTCAGTCTTGGATGGTACTGGCCCGGCCCGCCACGAGGCTGAACTGGACGTCTGACAAAGCTTTCGGCTGATTCATATGATCAGAGTGCCCATAACTCTTCCCACGTGATGGTTAGTGCTATCAGGCCAGAGGCCTGCTGGATCAAATATCCAAATCGTTAGTGGACTACGGCTTGCGGAACGAGCAGAGACTCACGAAAGATGTGACCCCGTCGCCCCGTCTCGGGACTTGCTGCAAGGGTTAGAATGCCCGCCGCGCCTCGTATTCATCACTCGGGCACCATACAGGCAACCCTCTTCACATCACACACGGGTACCCCCTCAGGGTCGACCCGCCAATCCAGGTAACAGTGTAAAGTCCGAGTAGATAAGTTTTCATATAAAAAACTTTTTCATCGGAGTTCGTATGAAAAGTTATGCCCATTTTACAAATTCTCGAGAGATTTTGCAAAAAAGTCAAAATTCATGTTTGTAAATTTTGCAAACAACTAGACCACATTCACATGGAATCTTATTTTCTTTTATTTTTTTTGACATTTCTATCATTTTTTTTTGAAACTAAAAGGCGGTCCACAGGGGGGGTGCATTTGGTGAATAATTGTAAGACTCAAAGTTAGAATTGGGCACCACGTAACAGGTGCGCAATTAGTAACCCTGGTTACTATATGGCGCACCTGTTACGTGGTGCGCCATTACTAGTTTTGCAAAAAATAAAATAAAATAATTTATTAGTGGTGCACCAGTGGATAGTGCGCCATTACTAGTTTGAACAAGTAATGGCGCACTGTACCCAGGTGCGCCATTACTAGTTTTGAAAAAAAAAGTAAAAAAAATTTGTTAGTGTGGCGCACAGAGTGTGTGGTGCGCCATTACTAGTTAAAACTAGTAATGGCGCACGTGCCCTGGTGCGCCATTAATAGTTTTGGAAAAAAAAATTGCTATGTAATGGCGCACCGTGTGTCTGGTGCGCCATTAGTAATGAGGACACTAATGGCGCACCTGTATCGGGTGCGCCACTGCTATAAGCGTGGCGCACCACATACAGGTGCGCCATTAATGTCCAATCAGCTATAGCCTTCCTTTCCTAGTAGTGCCGGTTCGTGTGTGCAGGTCGGGACGAGCACCACCTCAGTCCTGGATGGTACTGGCCCGGCCCGGCCACGAGGCTGAACTGGACGTCTGACAAAGCTTTCGGCTGATTCATAGATGTAGAGTGCCCTAACTCTTCCCACGTGATGGTTAGTGCTATAGCAGGCCAGAGGCCTGCTCGGATCAAATATCCAAATCGTTAGTGGACTACGGCTTGCGGTAACGAGCAGAGACTCACGAAAGATGTGACCCCGTCGCCCCGTCTCGAGGACTTGCTGCAAGGGTTAAGAATGCCCGGGCCGCGCCTCGTATTCATCACTCGGGCACCATACAGGCAACCCGTCTTCACATCACACACGGTACCCCTCAGGGTCGACCCGCCTATCCAGGTAACATGTAAAGTCCGAGTAGATGATTTTTCATATAAAAAAACTTTTTCATCGGAGTTCGTATGCAAAAGTTATGCCCATTTTACAAATTCTCGAGAGATTTTGCAAAAAGTCGAAAATTCATGTTTGTAAATTTTGCTAACAACTAGACCACATATCACATGGGAATCTAATTTTTCTTTTATTTTTTGACATTTCTTCATTTTCTTTTATTTTTTTTGAAACTGAAAAGGCGTCCAGGGGGGGGGGTGGGGTGCATTTGGTGAATAAATTGTAAGACTCAGAAAGTTAGTAATGGGCACCACTGACAGGTGCGCCATTAGTAACCCTGGTTACTAATGGCGCACCTGTTACGTGGTGCGCCATTACTAGTTTTGCAAAAAAATAAAATAAAATGTTTAGTAGTGCGCCCCAGTGGATAGTGCGCCATTACTAGTTTGAACTAGTAATGGCGCACTGTACCCAGGTGCGCCATTACTAGTTTTGAAAAAAAAAGTAAAATTTTTTTTTGTTAGTAGTGGCGCAAGAGTGTGTGGTGCGCCATTACTATTGAAAACTAGTAATGGCGCACTGTGCCTTGTGCGCCATTATAGTTTTGGAAAAATAAAAAATAAAATTTGCTAGGAATGGCGCACCGTGTGCCTGGTGCGCCATTAGTAATGAGAGACTCAATGGCGCACCTGTATCGGGTGCGCCACTGCTATATAGCAGTGCGCACCACATACTTGTGCGCCATTAATGTCCATATCAGCTATAGCCCTTTTCCAAGTGGTGCCGGGTCGGTGTGTGCAGGGTCGGGACGAGCACCACCTCAGTCCTGGATGGTACTGGCCCGGCCCGGCCAGAGGCTGAACTGGACGTCTGACAAAGCTTTCGGCTGATTCATACGATGCAGAGTGCCCATAACTCTTCCCACGTGATGGTTAGTGCTATTGGCCAGAGGCCTACTCGGTCATCAATATCCAAATCGTTAGTGGACTACGGCTTGCGGTAATGAGCAGAGACTCACGAAAGATGTGACCCCGTCGCCCCTTCTCGAGGACTTGCTGCAAGGGTTAGAATGCCGGCCGCGCCTCGTATTCATCACTCGGGCACCATACAGGCAACCCGTCTTCACATCACACACGGTACCCCTCAGGGTCGACCCGCCTATCCAGGTAACAGTGTAAAGTCTGAGTAGATGATTTTTCATATAAAAACTTTTTCATCGGAGTTCGTATGGAAAAGTTATGCCCATTTTACAAATTCTCGAGAGATTTTTGCAAAAAAGTCAAAATTCATGTTTTAAATTTTGCTAACAACTAGACCACATATCACATGGGAATCTTTTTTCTTTTTTATTTTTTTGACATTTCTATCATTTTCCTTTTATTTTTTTTTAAACTGAAAAGGCGTCCACGGGGGGGGGGGGGTGCATTTGGTGAATCAATTGGTAAGACTCAGAAATAAGTAATGGCGCACCTGTTACGTGTTGCGCCTTACTAGTTTTGCAAAAAAAAAAAAAAAAAAAATCTTTAGTAGTGGCGCACCAGTGGATAGTGCGCCATTACTAGTTTGAACTAGTAATGGCGCACTGTACCCAGGTGCGCCATTACTAGTTTTGAAAAAAAAAAGTAAAATTTTTTTTTTAGTAGTGGCGCACAGAGTGTGTGGTGCGCCATTACTAGTTAAAACTAGTAATGGCGCACTTTGCCCTGGTGCGCCATTAATAGTTTTGGAAAAAAAATTTGCTAGTAATGGCGCACCGTGTGTCTGGTGCGCTATTAGTAATGAGGACACTAATGGCGCGCCTGTATCGGGTGCGCCACTGCTATATAGCAGTGGCGCACCACATACATGGTGCGCCATTAATGTCCATATCAGCTATAGCCCTTTTTCTAGTAGTGCCGGGTCGGTGTGTGCAGGGTCGGGACGAGCACCACATCAGTCCTGGATGGTACTGGACCGGCCCGGCCACGAGGCTGATTTGGACGTCTGACAAAGCTTTCAGCTGATTCATACGATGCAGAGTGCCCATAACTCTTCCCACGTGATGGTTAGTGCTATCAGGCCAGAGGCCTGCTCGGATCAAATATCCAAATCGTTAGTGGACTACGGCTTGCGGTAACGAGCAGAGACTCACAAAAGATGTGACCCCGTCGCCCCGTCTCGAGGACTTGCTGCAAGGGTTAAGAATGCCCGGCCGCGCCTCGTATTCATCACTCGGGAAACATACAGGCAACCCGTCTTCACATCACACACGGGTACCCCTCAGGGTCGACCCGCCTATCTAGGTAAAAGCGTAAAGTCCGAGTAGATGATTTTTCATATAAAAAACTTTTTCATCGGAGTCCGTATGCAAAAGTTATGCCCATTTTACAAATTCTCGAGAGATATTGCAAAAAAGTCAAAAATTCATGGTTGTAAATTTTGCTAACAACTAGACCACATATCACATGGGAATCTTATTTTCTTTTATTTTATTGACATTTCTATCATTTTCTTTTATTTTTTTTTGAAACTGAAAAGGCGGTCCACAGGGGGGGGGTGCATTTGGTGAATAAATTGTAAGACTCAGAAAGTTAGTAATGGCGCACCACGTAACAGGTGCGCCATTAGTAACCCTGGTTACTAATGGCGCACCTGTTACGTGGTGCGCCATTACTAGTTTTGCAAAAAAAATAAAAATAAAATGTTTAGTAGTGGCGCACCAGTGGATAGTGCGCGATTACTAGTTTGAACTAGTAATGGCGCACTGTACGCAGGTGCGCCATTACTAGTTTTGAAAAAAAAAGTAAAAAAAAATTTTGTTAGTAGTGGCGCACAGAGTGTGTGGCGCGCCATTACTAGTTAAAACTAGTAATGGTGCACTGTGCCCTGGTGCGCCATTAATAGTTTTGGAAAAATAAAAATAAAATAAAATTTGCTAGTAATGGCGCACCGTCTGTCTGGTGTGCCATTAGTAATGACGACACTAATGGCGCAACTGTATCGGGTGCACCACTGCTATATAGCAGTGGCGCACCACATACATGGTGCGCCATTAATGTCCATATCAGCTATAGCCCTTTTCCTATTAGTGTCGTGTCGGTGTGTGCAGGGTCGGGACGAGCACCACCTCAGCCCTGGATGTACTGGCCCGGCCCGGCCACGAGGCTGAACTGGACGTCTGACAAAGCTTTCGGCTGAGTCATACGATGCAGTGTGCCCATAACTCTTCCCACGTGATGGTTAGTGCTATCAGGCCAGAGGCCTTCTCGGATCAAATATCCAAATTGTTAGTGGACTACGGCTTGCAGTAACGAGCAGAGACTCACGAAAGATGTGACCCCGTCGCCCCGTCTCGAGGACTTGCTGCAAGGGTTAAGAATGCCTGGCCGCGCCTCGTATTCATCACTCGGGCACCATACAGGCAACCCGTCTTCACATCACACACGGGTACCCCTCAGGGTCGACCCGCCTATCCAGGTAACAGTGTAAAGTCCGAGTAGATGATTTTTCAAATAAAAAACTTTTTCATCGGAGTTCGTATGCAAAAGTTATGCCCATTTTACAAATTCTCGAGAGATTCTGTAAAGAAGTTGAAAATTCATGTTTGTAAATTTTGCTAACAACTAGACCACATATCACATGGGAATCTTATTTTCTTTTATTTTTTTTGACATTTCTATCATTTTCTTTTATTTTTTTTTGAAACAGAAAAGGCGGTCCACCGGGGGGGGTGCATTTGATGAATAAATTGTAAGACTCAGAAAGTTAGTAATGGCGCACCACGTAACAGGTGCGCCATTAGTAACCCTGGTTACTAATGGCGCACCTGTTACGTGGTGCGCCATTACTAGTTTTGCAAAAAAAATAAAAATAAAATGTTTAGTAGTGGCGCACCAGTGGATAGTGCGCCATTACTAGTTTGAACTAGTAATGGCGCACTGTACCCAGGTGCGCCATTACTAGTTTTAAAAAAAAGTAAAAAAAAAATTTGTTAGTAGTGGGACACAGAGTGAGTGGTGCGCCATTACTAGTTAAAACTAGTAATGGCGCACTGTGCCCTTGTGCGCCATTAATAGTTTTGGAAAAATAAAAATAAAATAAAATTTGCAAGTAATGGCGCACCGTGTGTCTGGTGCGCCATTAGTAATGAGGACACTAATGGCGCACCTGTATCGGGTGCGCCACTGCTATATAGCAGTGGCGCACCACATACATGGTGCGCCATTAATGTCCATATCAGCTATAGCCCTTTTCCTAGTAGTGCCGGGTCGGTGTGTGCAGGGTCGGGACGAGCACCACATCAGTCCTCGATGGTACTGGCCTGGCCCGGCCACGAGGCTGAACTGGACGTCTGACAAAGCTTTCGGCTGATTCATACGATGCAGAGTGCCCATAACTCTTCCGATGTGATGGTTAGTGCTATCAGGCCAGAGGCCTGCTCGGATCAAATATCCAAATCATTAGTGGACTACGGCTTGCGGTAACGAGCGGAGACTCACGAAATATGTGACCCCGTCGCCCCGTCTCGAGGACTTGCTGCAAGGGTTAAGAATGCCCGGCCGCGCCTCGTTTTCATCACTCGGGCACCATACAGGTAACCCGTCTTCACATCACACACGGGTACCCCTCAGGGTCGACCCGCCTATCCAGGTAACAGTGTAAAGTCCGAGTAGATGATTTTTCATATAAAAAACTTTTTCATCGGAGTTCGTATGCAAAAGTTTTGCCCATTTTAGAAATTCTCGAGAGATTTTGCAAAAAAGTCGAAAATTCATGTTTGTAAATTTTGCTAACAACTAGACCACATATCACATGGGAATCTGAAAAGGCGGTCCACAGGGGGGGTGCATTTGGTGAATAAATTGTAAGACTCAGAAAGTTAGTAATGGCGCACCACGTAACAGGTGCGCCATTAGTAACCCTGGTTACTAATGGCGCACCTGTTACGTGGTGCGCCATTACTAGTTTTGCAAAAAAAATATAAAAAAAATGTTTAGTAGCGGCGCACCAGTGGATAGTGTGCCATTACTAGTTTGAACTAGTAATGGCGCACTGTACCCAGGTGCGCCATTACTAGTTTTGAAAAAAAAAGTAATAAGAAATTTTGTTAGTAGTGGCCCACAGAGTGTGTGGTGCGCCATTACTAGTTAAAACTAGTAATGGCGCACTGTGCCCTGGTGCGCCATTAATAGTTTTGGAAAAAAAAAATTGCTAGTAATGCCGCACCGTGTGTCTAGTGCGCCATTAGTAATGAGGACACTAATGGCGCACCTGTATCGGGTGCGCCACAGCTATATAGCAGTGGCGCACCATATACATGGTGCGCCATTAATGTCCATATCAGCTATAGCCCTTTTCCTAGTTGTGCCGGTTCGGTGTGTGCAGGGTCGGGACGAGCACCACCTCATCCTGGATGGTACTGGCCCGGCCCGGCCACGAGGCTGAACTGGACGTCTGAGAAAGCTTTCGGCTGATTCATACGATGCAGAGTGCCCATAACTCTTCCCACGTGATGGTTTGTGCTATCATGCAGAGGCCTGCTCGGATCAAATATCCATATTGTTAGTGGACTACGGCTTGCGGTAAAGAGCAGAGACTCACGAAAGATGCGACCCCGTCGCCCCGTCTCGAGGACTTGCTGCAAGGGTTAAGAATGCCCGGCCGCGCCTCGTATTCATCACTCGGGCACCATACAGGCAACCCGTCTTCACATCACACACGGGTACCCCTCAGGGTCGACCCGCCTATCCAGGTAACAGTGTAAAGTCCGAGTAGATGATTTTTCATATAAAAAACTTTTTCATCGGAGTTCGTATGCAAAAGTTATGCCCATTTTACAAATTCTCGACAGATTTTGCAACAAAGTCAAAAATTCATGTTTGTAAATTTTGCTAACAACTAGACCACATATCACATGGGAATCTTATTTTCTTTTATTTTTTTGACATTTCTATCATTTTCTTTTATTTTTTTTTGAAACTGAAAAGGCGGTCCACAGGGGGGTGCATTTGGTGAATAAATTGTAAGACTCAGAAAGTTAGTAATGGCGCACCACGTAACAGGTGCGCCATTAGTAACCGCACCACGTAACAGGTGCGCCATTAGTAACCCAGGTTACTAATGGCGCACCTGTTACGTGGTGCGCCATTACTAGTTTTGCAAAAAAAATAAAAAAAAATGTTTAGTAGTGGCGCACCAGTGGATAGTGCGCCATTACTTGTTTGAACTAGTAATGGCGCACTGTACACAGGTGCGCCATTACTAGTTTTGAAAAAAAAGTAAAAAAAAAATTTGTTAGTAGTGGCGCACAGAGTGTGTGGTGCGCCATTACTAGCTAAAACTTGTAATGGCGCACTGTGCCCTAGTGCGCCATTAATAGTTTTGGAGAAAAAAATTTGCTAGTAATGCCGCACCGTGTGTCTGGTGCGCCATTAGTAATGAGGACACAAATGGCGCACCTGTATCGGGTGCGCCACTGCTATATAGCAGTGGCGCACCACATACATGGTGCGCCATTAATGTCCATATCAGCTATAGCCCTTTTCCTAGTAGTGCCGGGTCGGTGTGTGCAGGGTCGGGACGAGCACCACCTCAGTTCTGGATGGTACTGGCCCGGCCCGGCCACGAGGCTGAACTGGACGTCTGACAAAGCTTTCGGCTGATTCATACGATGCAGAGTGCCCATAACTCTTCCCACGTGATGGTTAGTGCTATCAGGCCAGAGGCCTGCTCGGATCAAATATCTAAATCGTTAGTGGACTACGGCTTGCGCTAATGAGCAGAGACTCACGAAAGATGTGACCCCGTCGCCCCGTCTCGATGACTTGCTGCAAGGGTTAAGAATGCCCGACCACGCCTCGTATTCATCACTCGGGCACCATACAGGCAACCCGTCTTCACATCACACACGGGTATCCCTCAGGGTCGACCCGCCTATCCAGGTAACAGTGTAAAGTCCGAGTAGATGATTTTTATATAAAAAACTTTTTCATCGGAGTTCGTATACAAAAGTTATGCCCATTTTACAAATTCTCGAGAGATTTTGCAAAAAAGTCGAAAATTCATGTTTGTAAATTTTGCTAACAACTAGACCACATATCACATGGGAATCTTATTTTCTTTTATTTTTTTGACATTTCTATCATTTTCTTTTATTATTATTTTTTGAAACTGAAAAGGCGGTCCACGAGGGGGGGGGGTGCATTTGGTGAATAAATTGTAAGACTCAGAAAGTTAGTAATGGCGCACCACGTAACAGGTGCGCCATTAGTAACCCTAGTTACTAATGGCGCACCTGTTACGTGGTGCGCCATTACTAGTTTTGCAAAAAAAATAAAAATAAAATGTTTAGTAGTGGCGCACTAGTGGATAGTGCGCCATTACTAGTTTGAACTAGTAATGGCGCACTGTACCCAGGTGCGCCATTACTAGTTTTGAAAAAAAAAGTGAAAAAAAATTGTTAGTAGTGGCGCACAGAGTGTGTGGTGCGCCATTACTAGTTAAAACTAGTAATGGCACACTGAGCCATAGTGCGCCATTAATAGTTTTGGAAAAATAAAAAAAAATTGCTAGTAATGGCGCACCGTGTGTCTGGTGTGCCATTAGTAATGAGGACACTAATGGCGCACCTGTATCGGGTGCGCCACTGCTATATAGCAGTGGCGCACCACATACATGGTGCGCCATTAATGTCCATATCAGCTATAGCCCTTTTCCTAGTAGTGCCAGGTCGGTGTGTGCAGGGTCGGGACGAGCACCACCTCAGTCCTGGATGGTACTGGCCTGGCCCGGCCACGAGGCTGAACTGGACGTCTGACAAAGCTTTCGGCTGATTCATACGATGCAGAGTGCGCATAACTCTTCCCACGTGATGGTTAGTGCTATCAGGCCAGAGGCCTGCTCGGATCAAATATCCAAATCGTTAGTGGACTACGGCTTGCGGTAACGAGCAGAGACTCACGAAAGATGTGACCCCGTCGCCCCGTCTCGAGGACTTGCTGCAAGGGTTAAGAATGCCCGGCCGCGCCTCGTATTCATCACTCGGGCACCATACAGGCAACCCGTCTTCACATCACACACGGGTACCCCTCAGGGTCGACCCGCCTATCCAGGTAACAGTGTAAAGTCCGAGTAGATGATTTTTCATATAAAAAACTTTTTCATCGGAGTTCGTATGCAAAAGTTATGCCCATTTTAGAAATTCTTGAGAGATTTTGCAAAAAAGTCGAAAATTAACGTTTGTAAATTTTGCTAACAACTAGACCACATATCACATGGGAATCTTATTTTCTTTTATTTTTTTGACATTTCTATCATTTTCTTTTATTTTTTTTGAAACTGAAAAGGCTGTCCACAGGGGGGGTGCATTTGGTGAATAAATTGTAAGACTGGTTACTAATGGCGCACCTGTTACGTGGTGCGCCATTACTAGTTTTGCAAAAAAAATAAAAAAATGTTTAGTAGTGGCGCACCAGTGGATAGTGTGCCATTACTAGTTTGAACTAGTAATGGCGCACTGTACCCAGGTGCGCCATTACTAGTTTTGAAAAAAAAAGTAAAAAGAAATTTTGTTAGTAGTGGTGCACAGAGTGTGTGGTGCGCCATTACTAGTTAAAACTAGTAATGGCGCACTGTGCCCTGGTGCGCCATTAATAGTTTTGGAAAAAAAATTGCTAGTAATGCCGCACCGTGTGTCTGGTGCGCCATTAGTAATGAGGACACTAATGGCGCACCTGTATCGGGTGCGCCACTGCTATATAGCAGTGGCGCACCATATACATGGTGCGCCATTAATGTCCATATCAGCTATAGCCCTTTTCCTAGTAGTGCCGGTTCGGTGTGTGCAGGGTCGAGACGAGCACCACCTCATCCTGGATGGTACTGGCCCGGCCCGGCCACGAGGCTGAACTGGACGTCTGAGAAAGCTTTCGGCTGATTCATACGATGCAGAGTGCCCATAACTCTTCCCACGTGATGGTTAGTGCTATCAGGCAGAGGCCTGCTCGGATCAAATATCCATATTGTTAGTGGACTACGGCTTGCGGTAAAGAGCAGAGACTCACGAAAGATGTGACCCCGTCGCCCCGTCTCGAGGACTTGCTGCAAGGGTTAAGAATGCCCGGCCGCGCCTCGTATTCATCACTCGGGCACCATACAGGCAACCCGTCTTCACATCACACACGGGTACCCCTCAGGGTCGACCCGCCTATCCAGGTAACAGTGTAAAGTCCGAGTAGATGATTTTTCATATAAAAAACTTTTTCATCGGAGTTCGTATGCAAAAGTTATGCCCATTTTACAAATTCTCGAGAGATTTTGCAACAAAGTCAAAAATTCATGTTTGTAAATTTTGCTAACAACTAGACCACATATCACATGGGAATCTTATTTTCTTTTATTTTTTTGACATTTCTATCATTTTCTTTTATTTTTTTTGAAACTGAAAAGGCGGTCCACAGGGGGGTGCATTTGGTGAATAAATTATAAGACTCAGAAAGTTAGTAATGGCGCACCGCGTAGCAGGTGCGCCATTAGTAACCGCACCACGTAACAGGTGCGCCATTAGTAACCCTGGTTACTAATGGCGCACCTGTTACGTGGTGCGCCATTACTAGTTTTGCAAAAAAAATAAAAAAAAAATGTTTAGTAGTGGCGCACCAGTGGATAGTGCGCCATTACTAGTTTGAACTAGTAATGGCGCACTGTACCCAGGTGCGCCATTACTAGTTTTGAAAAAAAAAGTAAAAAAAAAATTTGTTAGTAGTGGCGCACAGAGTGTGTGGTGCGCCATTACTAGTTAAAACTTGTAATGGCGCACTGTGCCCTGGTGCGCCATTAATAGTTTTGGAGAAAAAAATTTGCTAGTAATGCCGCACCGTGTGTTTGGTGCGCCATTAGTAATGAGGACACTAATGGCGCACCAGTATCGGCTGCGCCACTGCTATATAGCAGTGGCGCACCACATACATGGTGCGCCATTAATGTCCATATCAGCTATAGCCCTTTTCCTAGTAGTGCCGGTTCGGTGTGTGCAGGGTCGGGACGAGCACCACCTCAGTTCTGGATGGTACTGGCCCGGCCCGGCCACGAGGCTGAACTGGATGTCTGACAAAGCTTTCGGCTGATTCATACGATGCAGAGTGCCCATAACTCTTCCCACGTGATGGTTAGTGCTATCAGGCCAGAGGCCTGCTCGGATCAAATATCCAAATCGTTAGTGGACTACGGCTTGCGGTAATGAGCAGAGACTCACGAAAGATGTGACCCCGTCGCCCCGTCTCGATGACTTGCTGCAAGGGTTAAGAATGCCCGACCACGCCTCGTATTCATTACTCGGGCACCATACAGGCAACCCGTGTTCACATCACACACGGGTATCCCTCAGGGTCGACCCGCCTATCCAGGTAACAGTGTAAAGTCCGAGTAGATGATTTTTCATATAAAAAACTTTTTCATCGGAGTTCGTATGCAAAAGTTATGCCCATTTTACAAATTCTCGAGAGATTTTGCAAAAAAGTCGAAAATTCATGTTTGTAAATTTTGCTAACAACAAGACCACATATCACATGGGAATCTTATTTTCTTTTATTTTTTTGACATTTCTATCATTTTCTTTTATTATTTTTTTGAAACTGAAAAGGCGGTCCACGAGGGGGGGGTGCATTTGGTGAATAAATTGTAAGACTCAGAAAGTTAGTAATGGCGCACCACGTAACAAGTGCGCCATTAGTAACCCTAGTTACTAATGGCGCACCTGTTACGTGGTGCGCCATTACTAGTTTTGCAAAAAAAAAATAAAAATAAAATGTTTAGTAGTGGCGCACCAGTGGATAGTGCGCCATTACTAGTTTGAACTAGTAATGGCGCACTGCGCCATTACTAGTTTTGAAAAAAAAAGTAAAAAAAAAATTTGTTAGTAGTGGCGCACAGAGTGTGTGGTGCGCCATTACTAGTTAAAACTAGTAATGGCGCACTGTAGCCTGGTGCGCCATTAATAGTTTTGGAAAAAAAATTGCTAGTAATGGCGCACCGTGTGTCTGGTGCGCCATTAGTAATGAGGACACTAATGGCGCACCTGTATCGGGTGCGCCACTGCTATATAGCAGTGGCGCACCACATACATGGTGCGCCATTAATGTCCATATCAGCTATAGCCCTTTTCCTAGTAGTGCCGGGTCGGTCTGTGCAGGGTCGGGACGAGCACCACCTCAGTCCTGGATGGTACTGGCCTGGCCCGGCCACGAGGCTGAACTGGACGTAAGACAAAGCTTTCGGCTGATTCATACGATGCAGAGTGCGCATAACTCTTCCCACGTGATGGTTAGTGCTATCAGGCCAGAGGCCTGCTCGGATCAAATATCCAAATCGTTAGTGGACTATGGCTTGCGGTAAGGAGCAGAGTGTCACGAAAGATGTGACCCCGTCGCCCCGTCTCGAGGACTTGCTGCAAGGGTTATGAATGCCCGGCCGCGCCTCGTATTCATCACTCGGGCACCATACAGGCAACCCGTCTTCACATCACACACGGGTACCGCTCAGGGTCGACCCGCCTATCCCGGTAACAGTGTAAAGTCCGAGTAGATGATTTTTCATATAAAAAACTTTTTCATCGGAGCTCGTATGCAAAAGTTATGCCCATTTTACAAATTCTCAAGAGATTTTGCAAAAAAGTCAAAAATTCATTTTTGTAAATTTTGCTAACAACTAGACCACATATCACATGGGAATCTTATTTTCTTTTATTTTTTTGACATTTCTATCATTTTCTTTTATTTTTTTTGAAACTGAAAAGGCGGTCCACAGGGGGGGTGCATTTGGTGAATAAATTGTAAGACTCAGAAAGTTAGTAATGGCACACCACTTGACAGGTGCGCCATTAGTAACCCTAGTTACTAATGGCGCACCTGTTACGTGGTGCACCATTACTAGTTTTGCAAAAAAAATAAAAATAAAATGTTTAGTAGTGGCGCACCAGTGCATAGTGCGCAATTACTAGTTTGAACTTGTAATGGCGCACTGTACCCAGGTGCGCCATTACTAGTTTTGAAAAAAAAAAGTAAAAAGGAATTTTGTTAGTAGTGGCGCACAGAGTGTGTGGTGCGCCATTACTAGTTAAAACTAGTAATGGCGCACTGTAGCCTGGTGCGCCATTAATAGTTTTGGAAAAAAAATTGCTAGTAATGGCGCACCGTGTGTCTGGTGCGCCATTAGTAATGAGGACACTAATGGCGCACCTGTATCGGGTGCGCCACTGCTATATAGCAGTGGCGCACCACATACATGGTGCGCCATTAATGTCCATATCAGCTATAGCCCTTTTCCTAGTAGTGCCGGGTCGGTCTGTGCAGGGTCGGGACGAGCACCACCTCAGTCCTGGATGGTACTGGCCTGGCCTGGCCACGAGGCTGAACTGGACGTAAGACAAAGCTTTCGGCTGATTCATACGATGCAGAGTGCGCATAACTCTTCCCACGTGATGGTTAGTGCTATCAGGCCAGAGGCCTGCTCGGATCAAATATCCAAATCGTTAGTGGACTATGGCTTGCGGTAACGAGCAGAGTGTCACGAAAGATGTGACCCCGTCGCCCCGTCTCGAGGACTTGCTGCAAGGGTTATGAATGCCCGGCCGCGCCTCGTATTCATCACTCGGGCACCATACAGGCAACCCGTCTTCACATCACACACGGGTACCGCTCAGGGTCGACCCGCCTATCCCGGTAACAGTGTAAAGTCCGAGTAGATGATTTTTCATATAAAAAACTTTTTCATCGGAGCTCGTATGCAAAAGTTATGCCCATTTTACAAATTCTCAAGAGATTTTGCAAAAAAGTCAAAAATTCATTTTTGTAAATTTTGCTAACAACTAGACCACATATCACATGGGAATCTTATTTTCTTTTATTTTTTTGACATTTCTATCATTTTCTTTTTTTTTTTTGAAACTGAAAAGGCGGTCCACGGGAGGGGTGCATTTGGTGAATAAATTGTAAGACTCAGAAAGTTAGTAATGGCGCACCACTTGACAGGTGCGCCATTAGTAACCCTAGTTACTAATGGCGCACCTGTTACGTGGTGCACCATTACTAGTTTTGCAAAAAAAATAAAAATAAAATGTTTAGTAGTGGCGCACCAGTGCATAGTGCGCAATTACTAGTTTGAACTTGTAATGGCGCACTGTACCCAGGTGCGCCATTACTAGTTTTGAAAAAAAAAAGTAAAAAGGAATTTTGTTAGTAGTGGCGCACAGAGTGTGTGGTGCGCCATTACTAGTTAAAACTAGTAATGGCGCACTGTGCCCTGGTGTGCCATTAATAGTTTTGGAAAAATAAAATTGCTAGTAATGGCGCACCGTGTGTCTGGTGCGCCATTAGTAATGAGGACACTAATGGCGCACCTGTATCGGGTGCGCCACTGCTATATAGCAGTGGCGCACCACATACATGGTGCGCCATTAATGTCCATATCATCTATAGCCCTTTTCCTAGTAGTGCCGGGTCGGTGTGTGCAGGGTCGGGACGAGCACCACCTCAGTCCCGGATGGTACTGGCACGGCCCGGCCACGAGGCTGAACTGGACGTCTGACAAAGCTTTCGGCTGATTCATACGATGCAGAGTGCCCATAACTCTTCCCACGTGATGGTTAGTGCTATCAGGCCAGAGGCCTGCTCGGATCAAATATCCAAATCGTTAGTGGACTACGGCTTGCGGTAACGAGCAGAGACTCACGAAAGATGTGACCCCATCGCCCCGTCTCGAGGACTTGCTGCAAGGTTTAAGAATGCCCGGCCGCGCCTCGTATTTATCACTCGGGCAACATACAGACAACCCGTCCTCACATCACACACGGGTACCCCTCAGGGTCGACCCGCCTATCCAAGTAAAAGTGTAAAGTCCGAGTAGATGATTTTTCATATAAAAAACTTTTTCATCGGAGTTCGTATGCAAAAGTTATGCCCATTTTACAAATTCTCGAGAGATTTTGCCAAAAAGTCAAAAATTCATGTTTGTAAATTTTGCTAACCACTAGACCACATATCAAATGGGAATCTTATTTTCTTTTATTTTTTTGACATTTCTATCATTTTCTTTTATTTTTTTTGAAACTGAAAAGGCGGTCCACCGGGGGGGGGGGTGGGGGTGGGTGCATTTGGTGAATAAATTGTAAGACTCAGAAAGTAGTAAATGGCGCACCACGTAACACGGTGCGCCATAGTAACACTGTTACTCACATGGCGCACCTGTACGTGGTCGCCATTACTATTTTTGCAAAAAAAATAAAATAAATGTTAGGTAGTGGCGCACCAGTGTAATAGGTCGCATTAACTAGTTTGAACTAGTAATGGCGCACTGTATCCCCGGTGCCGCATTACTGTTTTTGGAAAAAAAGTAAAAATTTTTTGTTAGTATTGGCGCCAGGTGGTGGGGTGCGCTCTTACTAGTTTAAAACTAGTAATGGCCAATGTTCCCTGGTGCCTACATAATATGTTTTTGGAAAAAAAAAATTGTCTAGTATGCGCATCCCTGTGTTCTGTGCGCCATTAGTATGAGGACACTAGCAATGTCGCACCATGTATTGGTGCGCCACTGCTATTAGCATGTGCGCACCCGATACGTGCGCCATTAGTGTCCTCATTACTAATGGCGCAAGACACACGGTGCGCCATTTACTAGCAATTTTTTTTTCCAAAACTATAATGCGCACGCAGGCACATGCCCATTACTAGTTTTAACTAGTAAGGCGCACCACACACTCTGTGCGCCACTACTAACAAAATTTTTTTACTTTTTTTTCAAAACTAGTAAGTGCGCACCTGGGTACAGTGCGCCATTACTAGTTCAAACTAGTAATGGCGCACTATCCACTGGTGCGCCACTACTAAACATTTATTTTTTATTTTTTTGCAAAACTAGTAATGGCGCACCACGTAACAGGTGCGCCATTAGTACCAGGTTACTAATGGCGCACCTGTTCGTGGTGCGCCATTACTAACTTTCTGAGTCTTACCAATTATCACCAATGCACCCACCCCCGGTGGACCGCCTTTTCATTTTCAAAAAAATAAAAGAAATGATAGAAATGTCAAAAAAATAAAAGAAAATAGATCCATTTTATTGTGGTCTAGTGGTTAGCAAAATTTACAAACATATTTTTGACTTTTTGCAAAATCTCTCGAGAATTTGTAAATGGGCATACTTTTGCATACGAACTCCGATGAAAAAGTTTTTTATATGAAAAATCATCTCACTCGGACTTTACACTGTTTACTGGATAGGCGGGTCGACCCTGAGGGGTACCCCGTGGTGTGAGGGACGGGTTGCTGTAGGTGCCCGAGTGTAAATACAGGCGCGCCGGGGGCATTCTAAACCCTGCAGCAAGTCCTCGAGACGGGGCGATGGGGTCCCATCTTTCGTGAGTCTCTGCTCGTTACCGCAGCCTTAGTCCACTAGATTTGGATATTTGATCCGAGCAGGCCTCTGGCCTGATAGCACTAACCATCACGTGGAGAGTTATGGCACTGCTGCATCTGTATGAATCACGAAAGCTTTGTCAGACGTCCATTTCAGCCTCGGTCCGGGCCGGCCAGTACCATCCGGGACTGATGTGGTGCTCGTCCCGACCCTGCACACACCGACCCGGCACTACTAGGAAAGGGCTATAGTGATATGGACATTAATGGCGCACATGTATGGTGTGCGCCACTGCTATATAGCAGTGGCGCACCCGATACAGGTGCGCCATTAGTGTCCTCATTACTAATGGCGCACCAGACACACGTGCGCCATTCCTAGCATTTTATTTTTCCAAAACTATTAATGGCACACGCAGGCACAGTGCGCCATTACTAGTTTTAACTAGTAATGGCGCGACCCCACACTCTGTGCGCCACTACTAACAAATTTTTTTACTTTTTTTTTCAAAACTAGTAATGGCGCACCTGGGTACAGTGCGCCATTACATTCAAACTGTAATGCGCACTATCACTGGTGGCGCCACTACTAAACATTTTATTTTTTTTTTTTTTGCAAAACTATTAATGGCGCAACCACGTAACAGGTGCGCCATTAGTACTGGGTTACTAATGGCGCACCTTTGGAGTGGCGCCATTACTAACTTTCTGAGTCTTACAATTTATCACCAAATGCCCCCCCGTGGACCGCCTTTTCAGTTGTTCAAAAAATAAAAAAGAAAATGATAGAATGTCAAAAAAATAAAGAAATAGATTCCCTTTGATATGTGGTCTAGTTTGTTAGCAAAATTTACAACATGAAATTTTTGACTTTTTGCAAAATCTCTCGAGAATTTGTAAATGGGCTATAACTTTTGCATACGACTCCGATGAAAAAGTTTTTTAAATATGAAAAATCATCTACTCGGACTTTAACACTGTTACCTGGATAGGCGGTCGACCCTGAGGTACCCGTGTTGTGAGGTGAAGACTGGTTGCCTGTATGGTGCCCGAGTGATGAATACGAGGCGCGGCCGGGCATTCTAACCCTTGCAGCAAGTCCTCGAGCGGGGGCACGGGTCACATCTTTTCGTGACACTCTGCTCGTTACCGCCAGCAGTAGTCCACTAACGATTGGATATTTGATCCGAGCAGGCCTCTGGCCTGATAGCACTAACCATCACGTGGAGAAGTTATGGCACTCTGCATCGTATGAATCTAGCGAAAGCTTTGTCAGTCCAGTTCAGGCCTCGTGGCCAGGGCCAGGCCAGTACCATCCAGACTGAGGTGGTGCTCGTCCCACCTGCACAGACCGACCCGGCACTACTAGGAAAAGGGCTATAGCGATATGGACATTAATGGCGCACCATGTATGTGTGGGCCACTGCTATATAGCAGTGGCCAGCCCTATCACGGTGCGCCATTAGTGTCTCATTACTATGGCGCCCCAGACACACGGTGCGCATTACTAGCAATTTTTTTCCAAACTATTAATGGCGCACCAGGCACAGTGCGCCATTACTAGTTTTAACTAGTAATGGCGGCACCACACACTCTGTGCGCCACTACTAACAAATTTTTTTACTTTTTTTTTCAAAACTAGTAATGGCGCACCTGGTACAGTGCGCCATTACAAGTTCAAACTAGTAATGCGCACTATCACTGGTGCGCCATGTACTACATTTTTTTTTATTTTTTGCAAAACTAGTAATGGCACCACGTAACAGGTGCGCCATTAGTAAACAGGGTTACTAATGGCGCACCTGTCAGTGGTGGCCCTTACTAACTTTCTGAGTCTTACATTTTTCACCAAAAATGCACCCCCCCCTGGGACCGCCTCAGTCAAAAAAAAAAAGAAAATGATAGAAATGTCAAAAATAAAAGAAATAGAGATTCCCTGTGATATGTGGTCTGTTGTTAGCAAAATTTACAAAATGAATTTTTACTTTTTGTGCAAAATCTCTGAGAATTGTGTAAAATGGGCATAACTTTTGCATACGAGCTCCGATGAAAAAGTTTTTTATATGAAAAATCATCTACTCGGACTTTCACGTTGTCCGGATAGGCGGGTCGCCCCTGAGGGTACCCGTGTGTGTGAAGACGGGTTGCCTGTATGGTGCCCGAGTGATGAATACGAGGCGCGCCGGGCATTCATACCCTTGCAGCAAGTCCTCGAGACGGGGCGACGGGGTCTACATCTTTCGTGAGCTCTGCTCGTTAACCGGCAAGCATAGTCCACTAACGATTTGGATATTTGTCCAGAGGGCCTCTGGCCTGATAGCACTAACCATACGTGGGAAGAGTTATGGCACTCTGCTCGTTGAATCAGCCGAAATCTTGTCACGTCCAGTTCAGCCTCGTGGCCGGGCCCGGCAGTACCATCCAGGACTGAGGTGGTGTCTCGTCCCGACCTCTGCACAACCGACCCGGCACTACTAGAAAAGGGCTATAGCTGATATGGACATTAATGGCGCACCATGTATGTGGTCGCCACTGCTATATAGCTTGCGCACCCCGATACAGGTGCGCCATTAGTGTCCTCATTACTATGGCGCACAGACACAACTGGTCGCGCATTATCTAGCAATTTTTTTCCAAAACTATTAATGGCGCACCAGGGCACAGTGCGCCATTACTAGTTTAACTAGTAATGGCGCACCACACACTCTGTGCCACTACTACAAAATTTTTTTTTAATTTTTTTCAAAACTAGTAATGGCGGGCATGGCGCCATTTACTAGTTCAAACTAGTAATGGCGCACTATCCACTGTGCGCCACTACTAAACTTTTATTTTTTTTTTTTTTTTGCAAACTAGTAATGCGCCACACGTAACAGGTGCGCCTATGTAACAGGTTACTAATGGCGCACTGTACTGTGGCGCATACTAACTTTCTGATCTTACAATTTATTCACCAAATGCCCCCCCCTCGTGGACGCCTTTTCAGTTTCAAAAAAATAAAAAGAAAATGATAGAAATGTAAAAAATAAAGAAAATGGATTCCCATGTGATTGTGGTCTTGTGTTTAGCAAAATTTACAACATGAATTTTCGACTTTTTTGCAAAAATCTCTCGGAATTCGTAAAATGGGCATAACTTTTGCATACAAGACTCCGATGAAAAGTTTT